>PITA01005175.1:0-113458 GCA_004023965.1 Spilogale gracilis | reverse complement strand
TATGGCCCTTCTTTTCACTACATCCGTATCTTTGGGGTAAATGCCCAGTAGTGCAATTGCAGGGTCATAGGGTAGCTCTATCTTTAATTTTTTAAGGAATCTCCACACTGTTTTCCAAAGCGGCTGCACCAGTTTACATTCCCACTAACAGTATAAGAGGGTTCCCCTTTCTCCGCAGCCTCTCCAACACTTGTTGTTTTCTGTCTTGTTAATTTTGGCATGATGGCTAGTTTGAAATTTGTAGTAAGTTTGAATGATAAAATATGTAGGCTTTCCGTGGCCTCCAATTTCCTGGAGCTTCTTGGCAGTGTCACCACCTTCCAAATATGCTTCATGCTCAGGAGGTCAAGCTTCTACTTCAAGTGTTCTTCCTCCATCTGGTTGGGTCCCCTGCTGATTGCTTTTCTTCATTGGCCATGTGTCCTAAGTTTACCCCACCTTGGGTCTTTTCTGAGGGATGATCACGCCCAGTTTCCAGGCCATGAGTCAACTGTTGAACACATGCGGCTCTTCTGCTAACCTCCGTCTGAGTGATCTTGTAATAGGACTTCGTGGGCTTGGGGAGTGAATGGGAAGAGCAGGAGAGACTGACCGGCCCCTGTGAGGACACAGAAAATGAGGACATAGATGACCTCATGGACCATTGCCTTAGTTCAGGGTACCATAACCAGACACCACAGATAGAATGACTTAGATAAGAGACATTTGTTTCTCACAGTTCTGAAGGATGGCAAGTCCGAGGTTGAGTTTTGGTAGGTTTGTTTCCCGGTAAGGATCCTCTTCCTAGTGGCTAGTAGACAGCATCCTTGTCACTGGGTATTCACATGTTGGGAATGAGAGAAAGAGAAGAGATACAGACAGAGACAGACAGATGAGACAGAGAGACAGAGAGACAGAGGGAGAGGGAGAGAGAGAGAGAGGAAGCTCTCTTGTGTTCTTCTTATAAGTGTACTACCCATGCATGAAGGTTTTACCATCATGATACAATTACGTCTTAAAAGTCTCATTTCCAAGTACCATCACATTGGGGATTAGAGTTTCAACATACAAATTTAGGAGGAGCACAAACACCCAGCCCCAACATCAACTACCTGGAAGCTCATAGCACCCATATAAGCTTTGCAAATGAAAGCAGGAGCTGAATGAACAGAGAAAGAGGGAGAATGCTTCAATAAACAAGTAGAGAAGTATTTTGGGAGAGTGAATCCTTCTTGCATGTCCCTAAATCACTGAGACTTGTGGCAAGTCTAGCCTACCAAATGAGAGGTATGCTTCCTGAAAATGTTTTTAAGAACAATGTTAACATTTATTTATATATTACCTAATTCTTATGTGGCCCTTCGGTGTTGGAGGAAATGGCATGACCAACATTTCTGCCATGAATTTTGGGATAATGACACATGGTGCCAGTAGGTTCTACTGTAGTTTGTTAAAGAAGTTCTGGGCCCTGTGCCGTGTTTCATCTCCATCTCAATATATCTGGATAATTACTCACTATGAAGTAAACTTAGCAAAAGGTGTGCTATCAGCTTTTCCAATTAATGTGTCCATCTGCTTTTGTTTTCAAATTAAATTTTGCTTTGGTAGCACACTGTATAGTAAATATCCCTCTCTGGCCTGTTCAGTTTCCTTTGATTGACAGTATGTTGGTTCGTTGTTGTTTTCTAGTTTAGCTTATGCGTAATGAATGTGAGAAAATAAAGAGATTTCTGAGGAAGACCCTTGGTGAGGGAGACTTTGAGAGTCAGTTTGATGATTTTCTAAACTCTGTAAGTTAGGTAGTCAGAGCTGAACACCAGTAAACAGTACCAAAAAAAAAAAAAAAGAGCTAATTGCATGCCTAGGCGTAACAGAGATTCTATATTAAGGGTTTATCTCCCTTGTCTCATGGGAACTGGTCCTCATCCCTGTGGTACATGTTCTGCCATCTTTGTTTGGAGTAGGAGACTGAGATTCAAGAGCATTAAGTACTTGAACTTGGTTCTGCAAAGGTTTGAGCTGCACACTAGTAACATGAACCAGAACACTCGAGAGTGTCATGCACTCAGAAGTGTGGTTTATGTGAGTGGAGATGGGGTGTGTGTGTGTGCCTGTGTGTGTGTGTGTATGTGTGTGTGTATCAGATCCTTAAATCAGCATGGCCTTGGATGAACAGGGCATGAACAAAAGATTGAGCATGCTTTCTGGGAGGATATTTTGCAGTTTATAGGACCTCTGGAGATCAGAACAAACCCAGTGGAAGGTAAGAGAGAAGGGACCAGAAACCAGAAGCAAAGCCTATTGTACGATCAGTCACAACGAGACATCAGGCCAAGTGGGGGAAGGAGCTTCCATTGCATTTCGTGAAGTCCATGGCTGAGATGGAGACCTTGGTATTAACAAGACTGGGGCCAGCTTGCTAAAATTTGTAAAAAAGAATCATTAATATCTGTTTGCGTGACAGTTCCTAGTTCATAATATTTTGTCGAAAAATCTTGCAAGGACTAACAGACAAGTGTGCCCATGGAATGGACCACAAACTGGATGAGGGTGCACATAGTTGTCTCCAGATTGGAGACCCTGACATCGACTCATGGCTTCTCTTCTGAATGCACCTGAAGCTTGCTTTTTGATGACTTGAGTCTGGGAGCATGAGGCAGACAGCCCAGAGGGCCTGGAGTCCGGAAGGCCAAATGCCTAGCCTAATCTCAGAGTTGACTGGTGCATATCTCTGGAGGGGAAAAGGGGCAGTTTATTAAATACTCATGTGCCAGACACATGGTGTGTACTAAAACCCATTTTCACAATTAGTTTGAATGGTATATGTTAACATCTGTTATTATACAGATATGTTATCTTGCAGAAGAGAAACTTGAGTGACACACCTGATAAATAGCAGAGACAAAGCAATTCTGGCTGGCCCTGCCTCCCAAGTCCTGGTCCAGGGCCCCTTTCTTTAAACCCCGATGTTTCCTGTAGGGTAGGTCACACAAATTGTTCATCTGCCAAGAGGACTGCTGCCACCTTGCTCACAGGGACATTGTAAGGAGGACGTGAGAAAATCTATGGGCAATGGTGTGGAGCAAAGGCACGTAGTAGGTGCTCAATAAAAGTAAGGTCTCCTGTTCCCTCCGTGTTGCAATCTTCTGTAGTTCCCAGGTCCCACCTGTTTCAGGACCATGGAGAGGCACTCTCTTCCAGAAACAGACTTTTCAGACAGGGCAGAGACGGAGTTATTGTGGGACGGGAACTGCAAAGCCAAGTTTGAGCCCCGCTGTGCTCCTGGAAAAAATGATGCTGTGCATTTGCCCTCAGAGTGATGGGCAGGGATCCACCCTCACATCAACTACAGAGGAACTGATGTTGGCCATGGGGCCTGGTTCCCTTTCTGCCCATCTCCTCCAAGGCTTTGGGATGCTAAGAGAGATGACCTCTGACCTCAACATGGAGGAGGTCTCCTCTCTGTGTCCAGTTAAGTCTGAGTGCCACGGTCAGGGGCACCTAGGTGGTTCAGTTGGTTAAGTGTCCAACCCCTGATTTTAGCTCAGGTCATGATCTCAGGGTTGTAGGGTTAAGCCCTGCATTCAGCTCTGTGCTCAGCAGGGAGTCTGCTTGAGATTCTCTCTCCTTCTTACCTCCCTCTCTTCAAAAAAAGAGGGGCGCCTGGGTGGCTCAGTTGGTTAAGCGACTGCCTTCAGCTCAGGTCATGATCCCGAGACCCGGGATCGAGCCCCACATCAGGCTCCCTGCTCAGCGGGAAGCCTGCTTCTCCCTCTCTCACTCCCCCTGCTTGTGTTCCCTCTCTCACTGTGTTTCTCTCTGTCAAATAAATAAATAAAATATTAAAAAAAAATAAAAAAGACACAAAAAACTATGTGCAAAGGTCACACTGGGTCCCCACATGGCCAGCAAGAGATCTCTGGGCCTCAGGTGCACCCCCACTGCTGTGTTCACTAGTAAAGGCTTCTGCAAGTCAGGCATCCTGCTCACAGGGCAGTCAGCTGTGCTTGTGCGACTTTGTCCCACAGAATCTGGCCACTTACCACCACGGACCTTCTTCACTTGCTCTCTGCATTCAGTTCCCCGAACGTGGTCCATGTGGACAGAGGCACAGATAAATGCATACCGAGAAGATAATGGCGAAAATCAACCTCTTGCTGTTTCCAAGCTGATATTTATCCCACAGTTGGGGAGAAGCAGGAGAGAAGAACAGTGCTTTAAACCTATATTGGGTTAAGCTTTTAAATATATTTCGGCACCTGAAATGTTGGGGCCCAGGTCAAAACACAGAAAAGCTAAAGTTTGTGTGTTCAGCCAGGAGGGTAGAGCAGAATCTTTTCTTTGGCCAAATCACATCTGAAAATAAAGGTTTGTTGTTGAACAGCAAAACTATCCCGCTGTCCTGTCACTTGGGCCCTCGACTGGCTTAGCCAATGGTCACCCAGTCTCGCTGCCGCATCAGCTCTTCCTTCCACAGGGGAGGATATTTCCCAGCACAGCGTCTGCCCCTGCATTTGGGGAATTGCTCCATCACTGTATTTTCTGCTTTTGAGAAACTATACTACCTGCCTCAGGGCCTCTGGTCCAGCAGCCTGGTCCTGTCCCCTCCCCAGGAATGCGACTGTTGTGTGGACTGGTCGAACACAGAGATGGTGGGATCCCTCCTTCACAGGTGGTGCCCTGGGGTGAGGATCCCTCTGTCACCTTCTCCTGGCACCTCACCCCTTGGGCCTTCCTGTATGCAGTCCTTGTGTCTGTTTCACTTTTCTTTTTTTTTTTCTTGCTTTTTTTTTCCTTCAGATTTTATTTACTTATTTGACAGAGAAAGAGCACAATCAGGCAGGAAGAGCAGCAGACAAAAGGAGAGGAGAGAAGCAGATTCCCTGCTTTGCAGGGAACCTGATGTAGGGCTCGATCCCGGGACCCCAAGATCATGACCTAAACCAAAGGCAAACTAGCTTAACCGACTGAGCCCCAGGTGCCCTAGTTCTTCTGTTTCTTTAGATATATCCAGTATCTCTCAAGTTCCTTTTGTAATTAAGTTAGTTGACACGATCTGTCTTATTCGAATATAAAGAACATTAGGATATGGAAACATCAATAAGATCATTACTGAAATGTATGCTTTCTCTAATCTCTGCTTATACCGATCAGATAAACTTTAATTTCTCCAACCACACCAACGCTTGCTGTGAGAAATGAGGCATGCTGCCTCTATGCCCTGAGTTGGATTCAGCATCATGCAAAACTAGCAGGGTGAGCAGAGAGCAAAGAAGCCGCCACACACAGTCATGCGATCACCCCGCGTCTCTGCTCAGGGAGGACTTGGGCACCCTCAGGCCTCCAAGACCAGACCTTGCTTCCATGCACTCATGTCACCTCGCTTTCAGTGCTACACCCCATCTACTATAACTTTAGACTCGCCCTGCACTGGTCCTGTCCTTGACTTGACCTCTGTTCTAGTCCAGCTATCCAAACCTCGGCTTCCTCGGACCTCACACAGGTCTGTCTGGACACCCCGAACTTCAGCCCTGCCATGCACACCGTTAGCAGGCTCCTCCCCAGAAACTCTACAAAATCCTCCAAATTCCGTACTGGCTTACAGGATCACAGAATCTGCTGGCTTGAAAATTGCAGTCTGTTTCATAGCTTTCTTCCCCAAATATCTTTGCAAAAGCCTTTGAGGCTCCTTGGAACTCAATTTGGAGACTTGGGTCTGTCTCAGCCTCCTCCCCTAAAATATTAGGAAAGTGATGAGCAGAAAAGTGTAGTAGCTACTCAACATCGGCTAACAAGTTGTGGGCAGGGCCCAGATGAAAACCCAAGGTCTTTTCTCCTCCTACCATTATTTTACTTTTTATTAATTTAAAAATGATATCTTGGTCTGTGAAGATTTTCCACTTGTATGCTTTTATATCCCAGTCAGCATGATGTGAAATCTGAGTCTAACTCAGATAAATTAATTGGATCTTTCAAGAGAGGGAAGCCAGGTAGGCACTTTTACTGGTCCTTTTGGAGGTCATACCTGAGAAGATTCTAGAAAGTAGAGAGGAAACATGCAGTAAGAAATACCTCTTCCCATGTGGTAATGTACAGACATGGGAATGAAGGGCAACGTTTTCCAGTAAACCTGCACCTAAGGAGGGTCCTGGAGGAGGTGGGGGGTCAATGCATTTAGAAGTTTCTGGCAACAGGGACAACTAAGGACAGGGAAGAGATCTGAGTTGTGGGAACCAGTTGTGAGTGTCAGAGGGCCTCCTGGCTCGTTCTAGTCTTAATATAATACATAAATGTAATATCTCTCAGCTCTAACCTCACTTGGAATTCCTAATTTGATATGTTTCATGGGGCCCAATAATTTTATGTTTTTTTTTTTTAATATTTACTTTAAAAAATATTTATTGATTTGAGAGAGAAAGAGAATATGAGGGGAGGGACAGAGGGAGTGAAATTCTCAAGTAGACTCCTGCTGAGCGGGACCCCAACACGGGGATTGATCTCAAGGCCCTGAGATCATGACCCGAGCCAAAACCAAAAGCCGAATGCTTAACTGACTGAGTCACCCAGGTGACTCAAAATTTACATTTCTTTTTTTTTTTTTTTAATATTTTTTAATTTAATTTTATTTTTTAAATTTATTTATTTGACAGAGAGAAACATAGCCAGAGAGGGAACACGAGCAGGGGGAGTGAGAGAGGGAGAAGCAGGCTTCCCGCCGAACAGGAAGCCCGATGTGGGACTTGATCCCGGGTCTCCAGGATCATGACCTGAGCCGAAGGCAGTCGCTCAACCAACTGAGCCACCCAGGCGCCCCTCAAAATTTACATTTCTAACAAGGTTTTGGGTCATGCTGACACTGCTGGTCTCACCTACTTCTTTATAGTATTCTTAATTCTGTATTCACTGGGATTCTTGTAAGTCTATGGTAACAGAACTTGCTATTTTTCATGCGATCCCAGAAATTCTGGAAGAATTCTAAGTCTATTCCATGCAATATATTTACTGAAGATATTTGCCAGCAAAATGCCCCAGGTGTTACCAGTGCATCGCAGTGTTATTATTTTGATCATCATTGTTATTTCCGCATTCTACTGAGATTCAGACTTGAAAGAGATGCAGGAAAAGGAACACACCAGGGTCTATTCACAGCTATAAATTTGCTTGAAAAGATAGTAAAACCTAATTGGACTTGCAATAGGAAAAGAATACGTAAAGTCCAAAAAGTTCCAAGTTCAAGTTGCCCCTGACTTTGCCTGGCCCCATTTATAGACATGCCCTACCGACCCAGGGATGCAGCTCCTGTGATCACCAGAGCAGAGAGAGCAGAGTCGTGGGAGTATTTCAACCAGAGGCCATCGACAGTCTTCCTTCAACCCACTCCCTTCCTGGCAATGCCGGGGTCTCCCACTTCTCTCATTCCCACTTCCTTTATGTTGTTTGAGGTCTGGTGTTGGCAGCTGGCATCGGCTGCCCCTTGTAGCCTGAGGACTGAACCCTTCCAGGTAGAGCAGAAGAAGCCAGGTGGGGCAGGATCCCTGAGATGCAGGGTGGGTGCACGGCAAGGAGAGGAGAGACTGCCTCCCACCTGCACCCCAGGCGGAAAGAGGAAGAACACAAGTGTGTTAGGGGCTTGCTTCCTAGAGCCCAAATCACCTTAACTCTTAGCTCTCTTCAAAGACTCTTGCCTATTTCATCAAGAATAACAATAAGACCGAGTTTGTGGATGTGCGGGGAAGTCTCTGGACATTTGGGTCAACTTAGAGCTGCATGTCTTGCTCTGGATTGATTTGGGGTTATCTCAACACTGGTCGCATATTAGGATCCCCTGAGATGTTATCTGCTAATTCCAGGCCAGAGACCCAGAGTTAGTTGTTCTGATTATGTAAGACACGTGCCAAGGGCAGGGCCACCTGGGTGGCTCAGTCAATTAGGTGTCTGCCTTTGGCTCAGGTCATGACCCCAGGGTCCTTGGATTGAGTCCCACGTTCGGCTCCCTGTTCAGTGGGGAGTCTGATTCTCTCTCTGTCTGCCACTCCCCCTGCTTATGTTCTCCCTCTCTCTCTCTTTCTCTGACAAATAAGTAAATAAAATCCTTAAAAAATTGCGCCACGGGCATTTTTTTTTTTTAATCCAAATCTTGCAGAAAACTCGTGTGTGCAATGGAGAATATCTGCTAGGTCTTGAAGATCGCTTCCTGTTGAAGCAACGTCTGCATTACCCGAGAAGCTGGTAGAAATGCAAATTTGGGATCTCACCCTCGACCACTGAGTCAGAAACTCTGGAGGTGGGGCCGGCCCTCTGCATTTTTACGGATTCCCCAGCTGATTCTGAAGTTTGCTGCTGACAACCACTGACATGGATGAAGAGTCTTTGTGGAAAGAGAGTATCATGAAACCCCAGGGGATACCCTAATGATAAACAGAATGCTTTGAATAGGGAAAAAAGCCACTCTGAGCACTAACATTACCCTTGTTTGCCTTCCATAGAGACTCCGCTGCGACTTCCTTGTCAGTAACACCAAAACCTCCACACCAGGACAGGGACAAGTTGTCATAGTTAGGTCTCGGCCATGGGTGCAGCACGAGGACCAGCCAGGTAGGGAATGACGGCTCTCCGGTGCATGGTGTCAGGGTCCCACATCCATGGTGGCTTAGGAGAAGACACCTTCCTGTATGCAGCTGCTTGTGGGGGAATTTGTGTTGACATGAAACAGAATCACCTGTTGAATTTTTTTCAGTGTGATTGCTGGTCTCTCTTCTAGGCAGTCAGATTCCGCAGCAGCGTTGACACAACAGCGTGTCTCCGAGAAAGCCCCAGGCCTGGCCCTACAGGGACTAACCTGGCCGTGGACCATTGATTAGCCCTGTCTTCCAGTACACACTCCAGAATGGCATGAGACTATCAGATTGCTTGGGCAGAGGATGGGGTCAGCGTCAAGGCCTTCAGAAGGGTTAAGCAGGAGAAGAGTCAGAAGAGAAGCCCACAGAGCAGGTGAGGGGAGCTTCTCCAAGTTGGAGGGGGACCCATTCCCAAGCTGTGGGTCTTTGCAGATAGCTAAGGCCCTGGGGAAGCTGCCTTCTGCTGGCGAGCCTGATATGGCACTGTCTGCTTTGTGGGAGCATCTTTATAAATGTTTGCGTCATTGGCCACTAGAGGCCAATCATGCCTTCTAACGTAGTGGTACTTGCGAACACTCCCTGTGGGGCCCCATCCCAGACTTCCTCATTCAGTCTGGGTTGAGCTGAGCCTGCGAATGTGCGTGTCTTGCAACTTCCGGGGGATTCTGGAGCTGCAGACCTGGGCGTGTAAATTGCTGCCGTAATGTGTCTCCAGATGCCCTGCCCTCTCAGTGCTCTTGCCACATGGTTGTGGTGGGGTCGAGGGATATGCATTTAGAGGAATGCTCTGGTTGAATCCCCTGCCGAGGGGACTGACTGAGGACTTATTTTGAGAAACATCATCAAATGTGTGAGTTATGAAACAGAAATCATCTTAAGAGGACAGAATGCCTTCAGACCTCACCCAGCTTGGGGCAGGAGGAATGAATCCAATAGTCAGCAGGGGAGAGGAAGAAGATCTGGGGTCCTGCCTGCCCACCGCTCATTTCCCCGCCAGCGAACATGGGTGGTCCTCACCTCCCTGCTCCTCCCCCAGTGGACGTCCCTCCACCCCTCACCCCTGCCCCGGTCCTCACTCGGGCCACCACAGAGCTTCTCTTCTCTTTTGACTTCTCCCTTCCACGGAGTTGAGGGTCTTGTGACTAGTAGCTCTTCCTTGTGGTGGAGAGACAGGTGTCCCCCCTCCCAGCAGAGCAGGTGCCTAAAGTGACCCTAACTATCCCACTCCAAGAATCAGGGTTAGGAGAAGGAGTTTCAAAAGAGCTAATAACACATAAGAAGTCCCTGGGGAAGCCTTCATGTGACTTCTGCTACCAGTATTATAAATACACTCTTAGATTTAGACATTTCCATGAATGTGGGGAAAGCAGAGGTGTGGCCCACCCACTTTCCCCCAGGGACAGGCCTCTGGGGTGCCTGACAGTCTCCTGTTCCATAATGCCATGCCATTTGGAGTTGGGGCCAGGTCCTATCTTTCGTACACCTGTGCCCCTTAGAAAGTGGGACAGGGAGGGAAGGGCCCTCCATCCTGGGGAATGGCATCTTGCAACCAGAATAGGCACTCCTGGATGGCAACACCCATGTGCAATGTGTCATCTTACTTGATCCTTACAACAACCTTATGAGATACATACTAGGATGGACCCCGTTGAACAAATGGCGCCACTGAAGTCTTCATGAGGCTAACTGGCTGGTCCAAGGTCATGCTGGTAAGCAGTCTCGGAGCCCTCGTTCAAAGCCAGGCTGGTGGGAGGCAAACGCTGTATCCTGAATGCCTCCTCCTGCCCTTGAGCTCTCTGCCTCCTCGCCCAGAGCACAAGTCCCAGGGACAGTGATCCCTGCTGCACCTGCACGGTCCCTTCCAGAGCTCATGTGCAATAGGCAGCCCACCAGGGGGCACCCCCTGGAAATGTGGCCAATCTGGATCAAGATGGGCTGTGAGCATAAAATACACAGTGGGTTTAGACTTCCTATGAAAAAGAAAATGGGCATTTTATATGTACTACATGTACACGTGTGGCTAAAACTAGGTCACTGAGATGAATCTGACCCATTCCTTTTTATTTTCTAAAGGTGGCCCCTGGAATATTATATATGTGACTCACGTTCTGTTTTTATTTGATGCCACTGCTCTGCACGGTAGCGGCTCACAACAGCTTTATCGGAGAATTACTCACATAGAAGACAGTTCATTTGCACGCGGTGCCTCCTTGAGAATCTGAGTTGCAAGACTGCAAATCACTGCAGCTGAGGAAAATAGAAGTCAGGTGAGAAGGAGGGAGGGCAGCAGGGGAGAGAGTGGAATATGGCCCTGGGAGGAGGAGGTGGGCTGAGGACTGCTCCTCCTCCCTCCCCGTGGAGGTCCTCCTCCTTCCCCGCTGCGGTCTTCCTCCCTCCCTGCCGCGGTCCTCCTCCCTCCCCACCGCAGTCCTCCTCCCTCCCTGCCGGGGTCCTCTTCTCTCCCCGCGGCAGTCCTCCTCCCTCCCTGCTGCGGTCCTCCTCCCTCCCCATGGCGGTCCTCCTCCCTCCCTGCCGCGTTCCTCCTCCCTCTCTGCTGCGGTCCTCCTCTCTCCCCGCCACGGTCCTCCTCCCTCCCCGCTGTGGTCCTCCTCCCTCCCCACAGGGGTCCTCCTCCAGCAGTCTCAGGAGCCAGGCGTTGAGTGATGGTCAGTGATGGATCCACAGACACCGACTTCACACCTTCCTTCTCTCCCGCAGACAGATGCCAGTTCCCTCAAGGTCACAGACACTCAGGGTCTCACTTCCAGCCCCTCCCCCTACTTATCGCTAATGTAGCCCCTGAGGTTCTCAGGCCGCCGCGCGGTGATGGGTCCAGCCTCAGGCTGCCCAAAAGAGGTGAAGAGCTCATTTAGAAAGCTCACCGGCAGTATTAGGAAACGAGGTGCAACATGGGAATCTAAACGCAATCAGTTCACCCATCGGGGTCCCGCCGCAAGGAGCCCGCTGTGCCCTTTGCCGGCCACACTTCTGGGAAGCTGCTGTTGCCTTCTCACCAGCATGTGGAACATTCGGACGCAGCTCAGAGAACCTTCACAGTCAGCTCTGACTTCTAAAGCCCTGAGGAGCCTCGGTGCTTTCCATCAAATAAATACAAAAGGAGTGTTTCTGCATGGCCAAGCAGCTTAGAAAAAATGTTTACCAGCCCTTCAAAAATGTCAGCCACCACTCCCTGCTTCCCACTGTCTAAGTAACTACATGTCAGAGGCTTTGGGCCTCTGAGCCAGAAATCAGAACCTCTCTGGGCTGGATTTCTGGTTTCTTTACTTCAATCACATTGCTTTTTGCCAAGAATGTGGGCTTGTATCGAGGCGCCTGACCACAATGGGGTCAGCCACAGAAAGTTGCTGTCTAGGCGGTCAGAAGCCTGAGGTCACGGGGTCTGCAAGGCTGAGCTCCCTCTGCAGGCTCTCGGGAAGGGTCTATTGGGGCCTCTCTCCTCACTCTGTCTTCAGGTGGCATTGTCTGGGTGTGTGTCCCCATCTTCAAATGTCCCCTTTGTATAAGGACAATGGTCATATTGGATTAGGAGCCCACCAGACTCCAGGGGGCCTCATATCAATGTACTGCAACTGCAAAGGGGCTATTCTAATGGGCCAGAGGTTAGGGCTTCAGCGCATAAACTTGGGAGCGAAACAATTCAGTTTATGGCAGATATGCTGCCCATTCCTGTTAGGAGTGGCCGACCCACACTGCCTCCTCCTCGCCCACTTTCCTGCACCAGCTTCCGCTATGCCTGGTTCTCACAGCTGGGCCCTGGGTCTTGGTCCCCACCGCTCTGCTCTCCCTCCTTCCTGGTGCGTTTGCCATAAACTTTCCAGCCTCCTGCACGGTGAGTTTCCTCGTGGCTCCAAACCCATGAGTGACTTCTCCGGAACTCTGGCTGTGGGCATTTGCAGGCTGGTCCACAGACGATGTGGGCTGCATGCACTTTGAACCCTCCAGCTCCCCAGGTCAGCAATGCCTGACCTAAGAGTTGTTCTCAGCTCCCTGCATGGGGAGCCCTGCCTCGGGATTTACTGCCTGAGCAGGCAAAGCCCACGCGTGTGGCTCTGTCTGGAATGAGAGCGGTGGCATCTCCTGCTAGACAGATAATCTCTGCTGATGGATGTCTGGTGTCTCAAGGTTTGAGGAGCTAAGTGGCTCCATTCATCACACAGCAGCCCCGCTGCGTCTGTCCTGTACACAAGGACCCCTTGTGGGTCTCCCAGACGTTGGCAGAGCGTGAAGCCGCGGGTAGGTGCACTTGCCGCTGCTTACTGGGTGCTCCCTGTGGGTCAGAGCCCGCCCAGCAGCATCCCTGTGGCTGCCCACCCTCCTCTGAGTCACGTTGCCTTTTTTACTCCCACTCACGAATTCAGGAGCACAGAGCCTTGCTTTCCAGGTCACAGAGTTTGGGGACAGCTAGAAATAATTGCAAGGGATTCGGCTGGTGCCTCTCTTCTATACCCTTATTCTCCTTCTGCACAAGACTCTGTTTCATCCCTTCTAAGGAGGCTTGGATGGGAGCCTCCCAATGCTGTTACCTGGGGAACTTTACTTCCGTGGGGCAGGGCCCCGAGGTGGGGGCACATCACTATTCCTGCGCCTCAGCCTGGAGGCTGAGTCCCTTTCCCTGAGCCTGGATGGCTCTACCACCCGAGGCAGGACTGCTTTGAGGAAACTGGGGTTAGAGTCCTGTAAGAGAGCACCTACCTCTCCAGGTTGCGGGCTGAGCACAGCCTGACCCCTGTAGTCAGGAGCGTGGTTGTGGGCTGGAGATGGTGGTGGCGAAAGGTTCCTTCTACAGCGGTGTGCCCAGCACGAGGCTGCAAGTGATGTGTCCAGGGCATGGTCTCCAGCCCCACTGGCGAGCACAGATGTCAGTGGGGAGCAGTGCACAAAGACTGATCTCCTTTCTCCTCACCTCCTTCTACAAAAGAGGCTCTATTGCGACTTCAGTCCTGGTGATGAGCACACTGAAACCTAGAGAAGTTCAATGGGGAAAGCAGGTGGGAAGACAATGGTGTTGGTGCCAGCTGCCCTCGTCTGGATGAAGCTGGGAGGCTCTGGACCTGGCAGGTGCAGCTCCCCAGAGACCTGACAGCTCGGGACACATCCCTCCCTTTCCAAGGCAATTTGACTCCTTCCTGGGCGCTCCAGCCCCTCACCTCCCAGGTGTTTCCAGAGAGCAGAAGCCAAGGCCACCTGTCACTGTGTGCGGCCCTTTGTCAGGGGAGCTCTTCCTGGGGGGACGGGAGCAACAAACAGTCACCACTCTGGGCGCAGAAGGGGACGGAGAGCGGGCGCTCTCCTGAGAAGGAAGCAGGACAGGACCGAGGTCAAAGAGCTGTGAAAACCTAACATCTCTGAAAAACCCGTTAAGAGCCAAGAAACTGCGGTTCTCCAGAAGGCTCCTGTTTAGTTACTCTGGGATTCAGGCCACACCAATGGCTGCTGTGAACGCAGACTTCGCACACTGACACACACAAGCGCAAGGCCCAGCCCCCATCCCAGACCCTGGCGGATGAGGCCTGGCTAGTGGGAGGGCCTGGGAGAGGGGAGGCCAGGCCAGGAGTGGGTGTAGCTTCTCGTCCTGAGAAGCACAGTCCTGGGGGCCACAGAGGTGGGGGCGGGGTGTGGCACAGCCAGCAGCCCCCACGCAGACACTGCTGAATCACACCGGGCATCTGTGGGAGGCCGGTAGCAAGTCCCAGGGCTTCTGTCTAGGCATCAACTCCCACTGCCGTGATCTGATAAGTGAGCCACATCACCTCCTTTCTCCTCCTTCCTCCTTCTCATGCCAGCCTGCTAAAACGTTAATGCATCTTTAGAGGTGGTCTGTTCTTTCCTTGCCCGTCTTGGTTCCTAGCAGTTAATTTTTCTTTGTTAGAACCTTTTAAATTTCCAGCGCACACTGGCCAAAAACCTTGAGAGACGGTGAGCCGGGGAGTTTGCATTGGAAGGCCTCTGTTCCCGCCCCGTTAGCTACAATTGCTGGGCTGGCTTCAGCTGCCTGTCACAAAGAACCCCGCAGAAGACTCGGTAAACACTATTAGTCCTGAATGAGCGATGATAGCAAAATCAACTCTAAGCTGCCGATTAAGCTTAAGCTGATCTAAGCTTCAGGCTAATGGGATGATGTATTCATTGCGCTGTATAGGAACAAGGAACAGGGACTGGACACCTGCCACATTTCAGAAGCAAGTGGAGTTATGCAAACACTACATGAGGTAACAAATGACTTTTCTGTTTCCTGGAAGCTGTGTGCTTCAGCAGGGCGGGACTTGGTGGCACTGCCGGTCTTCCGTGGGCCGTCCATGCAGATGTGAAATTGTAGTACAGCTGTTTTGCATCCTTCCTTCTGGGACTCCCTGCCTTTGCCACTTGTATTTGGAGACTCTCAGAATGCCCGTGGAGAGCAGAGGAAGCTTGTTTGGGAATGGGCAAACTGGAAGAGGCCCCGCGTATCAGGGATTTCTGGGACCTCCTGATAGGGATGGCATGCCATTGGGCGTACTAGCTCAAGGAGGGCTGCGGACCCTGTTTCCATCTTCCTCTCAGGGTGGGAGTCATGGGCTGGACTCAAGATCTATTGAAGTACTGATGGTAAAAATAACAGGGTATCATTGGGCATAAAAGGAAAAACCTGCCTTATTGAGCTGCGTGAACTTGGTGGACATTTTAGAAAGTGTTGAGGACACAGGCTGAAGGGTAATCCACACATATAGACGTGGAAAAATCAGGATGAGTTCGTTGTTCACGAAAGGGGAGTAAAATCACCGTTTGTTCATATTTTCCATTGATAACTGAGTAACTTGACCCATCTAATGGCCTCTTTCTTCAGGACACCCAATGGCTTCCTATAGAAGTTGTTATCTGGAGATAAATTGAGAATAATTTGGAATCTGCAATGGTTTTTTTCCCATTGGGACACAAAATCTGGAGGACTGAACCAATGCATTTCATACTGTCTCTATCTGGTCCAAAGTTCCTAGACCATGTAAGCTGGGGATCCCATCTCTTTCCTGGAGCAGACACTGATGATGACTTTCTTTTGTAGGGTCCCTAGTGATGGTGGGGATAGAAGGAGTAGGTAAAAAATTTCCACCACCCCTATCAACTGTGGTAGTATGATGTAAGGGATGCCATAAGATCTCAACAGATCAAAGATCCTGCAACACTGACCTGTAATGTCTGTGATCCCCCCTTGCTACATGCTTTGAAGTTCCCTCCACTGAGGTCCCTCCTTCAGACAGTTATCTAACTTCTCAGACATAGATGACAACCTCAGTGTTGTCTAGCTGGAGGGTGTGAGGCCATGGAGGCTACTTTATCACATCCCTGCTGTGTGGGCGCACAGAGCGTGCTGGAGAGCATCCAATGAGGAACACACTTCCCACTCAGATAGCTTAGCCCATCATCCCATTTCCCTGGCTCCTTTCTCCATTGGATATAAATAGGTTCTCTTGTGGTCCTAGTTCTAGATGATGGAAGTAATAGAGATTAAGCTAAGATCACTCATTCTTCTGCATGAGAACCCTCCCCCCCCCGCCCACTCAATTCTTAGTCATTTAGATGCAAAATAAAAAAGATTCAGAGAGAATTTGGATGGAAAGCAACAGGAGATTTGCTTTATTTTACTGCTCTGTTAGCCATGACCACCCTACCCCGCCCCCCCGCCACCGCCGGGTACTGGGATAGTTCTGTGTTGCAGGTTACAATGTTGTCAACCCCATGGGCTTTCTAGCATCGTTAACATGAGCTATCTTTCTTCAGTTCAAATTTTCTCAGGTTCTGAGAGCCTCGGATTGTAGATGTCAAGAGAGAGCAACTGTACTTCCCTTAGAAACCACAGCAAGGACTCCCCAAAGTGGTCCAATGAGTCCATGATGCACTCTGACAGAAGACAGATGCTGTGTCCGATGGAAAAGTTATTGCATATTGAGTACTGTAGCATCAATCCTAGATTATGTCCCTTGAACATAGTGACCATATAGTCCCCTGGATCTTCTCTTCTCTTTTCTCCTCACATGCTTCCTGCAAATTTCTACATGTAGCATGACTAGGAGCTTCCCGTTACTGTTTTATTTCCTCTGCACTTGTCCCACTCAACTTGTCTAGGTATCTCTAGAGTGTGGGATTTTAAAGGGAACAGAATGATAGTCTAAGTAGGTGGTAATGGGTTCTGACACTCTGCTTACACCCTCTTTCCCTGGCAGATTGTTGCCAACAAACATACTAAATTATGACATTACCACCTTGCAAGGCACAGAGCATCTAATCCGAGGAAAGTGAGATATAAACTGAGAAAGTTTAGGCCATGAAACTGCAGTGTGGGGAATGGCAATTTTGGAAACACTCCTGAGCCATGTGTGTATTAGCAAAGCCCGGCACAAGATGGGAAGGACGGGAACATGTGTTAGTGAGTGACCGAGCAGGTGCCAGGCACAGTGCTGGTCTCCTTACCCCCGAGTCCTTGTAGGTACACCCCATAGTTCTAGGGTGGTGTTGGCATTTTACAGAGCAGGGAGTCAAGTTCAGGAAGGGCTGAAATCCCCTAAGGTCACCGCCCAAATGCAAAAACCCTTTTGGACATTGCTTTGAAGGACTGCACAAACATTTAAAGTACTAGGAGTTCCTTCTGGTTGTTGGACTGTGTTTTATGGAAACTGGGTGCCATCCTCAACACCGGGCTGCTTGAGAACAGATGACATTTCTCAGAAACTTTTGTGTCCCCATGTTCTATACCATTCTCAAGCAGCCCTCCCAGTAATGTTTTTAGGAATCTCTCTGGAGATAGTTCTTTTATAGAGTAGGAGCCTAGGTTTTTTTCCCCAAACCATTAAGGATTCTTTGAGGGCTTGTGGTTTTCCCAGTGAATTTGATTTTTTCCACTGAATTTTTCTTTTTTTTTAATTGTATTTCTTCAGTGTTCCAAAATTCATTTTTTATGCCCTACATCCAGTGCTCCATGCAATACGTGCCCTCCTTAATATCCACCACCAGGCTCACCCATCCCACCAACCCCCTTCCTTCTAAAACCCTCAGTTTGTTTCTCAGAGTCACACTCTCTCATGCTTCATCTCCCCCTTCTGATTTCCCCTAATTCACTTTTCCTTTCCTTCTCCTAATGCCCTCCATGTTATTTCTTATGTTTCACAAGTAAGTGAAACCATATGATAATTGACTTTCTCTGCTTGACTTACTTCACTCAACATAATCTCTTCCAGTCCTGTCCACGTTGATGCAAAAGTTGGTAATTCATCCTTTCTGATGGCTGTGTAATATTCCATTGTATATGTGGACCACAGAATTTTTCATCTCCATTCCGTGACTTTGCTCCTATGAACATTGAACTTTCCCTACTTGAATTCAATGAAAAGGTTGATCATAGGGCCTCTTTTCCTTTCTTTCCAGCCAAGTTACCACTAAGAGAAGGAATTGTACAGAGAACAGTTGGGGAAGGTAGGAGGAGAATGAAGGTATTTGGGGATGTACGTCATACAGCCAACCAAATATAGACTTAGAGCCAATACTCTACTCATACTGGCCACCATTGTTCTTAGAAGTCTGTCAGCTACACTTGCTTCCTAGAAGTCCTCCCTACTCGTATTTCTCAAGCCCTGTCACCAGAGATGAGTCCCCTTCTTTCTCATTACTCTTTTGAACACACTCACACACACTCACACACACACACTCACACACACACACACACACACAAGCACACATTAACTAGAGAAATAAAGATCTACACATACAAATATACTAAAGCACAACTGTCACATATCAGAGTCATACAAATGTGGATTTGTGTCATTCTGTTACATTATGCTTTGTAATTCTTCTCTAATGAATATTTATTGCTTCCATTGCAAGGAAAAGGAGAACAAAGGGAAGCAGTATTTTTAGTTTAAAAAGAAGTAATGTAAAAGAGCTCTTGTTTCAAGGGACCTGAGCCAGGAATAATCTTTCTTACCTTGCTGTTCATTGCTGGCTCTTCTGACCTCAAAGCATTCCACGTTTCAATCTTCTTCTTCTTCTTCTTTTTTTTTAAATGTCTGAGGAGAGCCATCTAGCAGGGGGTCTGATAAAAGAATTTGAAAAGAGTGTTCTTTTATATGTGAAACCTTACATGCTCCTAGAACAGAGAGTCATGCCCGCTCAGCTTGGCTAGTGATTACTCCAGGCTTCAGGGAAGACAAGACTTCCCCACTCTAGAAGATGAAGGGCTCTCCTATGGTAAAACCCGCTTCAATTACTGATTAGTGTTTGGAAGTGCTAGTCCTTTCCTCCTTCTCTCTAACCTAACTCCTGGGAGGGTTCATACCCCCTGGTTATGTGCTCAGTTGAGATGATTACACTGGCTGGTGAATTTTGGCTTTCAAGATCTGATGCACAATTGCATGTTCTGGCCTCTTCCAGTGGAGCCTGAGACAGACCTGATCCCTGGCCCAGGACCTGAGGTTCTGAGCCCCTGGACTAGGTGTCTTTACCTCCTTGGCAACAAATGACCCAGGCCTTTCTTATATGTTTCCTGTGAGTTCTTTTCCTGTATGCATCTGGTGCTTTGTTCTGCCTCTTTTGACAAAAACCATTCTTCCCTTCTGGACACCTAGATTGTGTCTGGCTTCTTGCCCTGGGGACTGGAGAGTCAGCATAAGCAAAAAGGTACTCAGAGTTGTGGGAAGACTGGAATTCAGCCAAAGTTGAATTGAACCCATCACTGTATAACTGGTGGGTTCTAACCTGTAAGGGTTAAATATTCTCATATTTAAGTAATTGTATGATTATTTTGAAGACTGTATAGCACATCAATTATACATATAATAAGAAGTAGATGGGATTTATTAGCATTCAATCAAGTTTCCCCCAAGGAATTTGATATGGAATTGAATTGTCAGTTTTTCCTACTTACACTCTTAAACTTTCCTACTCTCCTGCCCTCGGGTGTTACTGGAGTCACACCCTTGGATCCTGTCTGCTGGCCTGTACCAGCTTGTGCAGGCTCCATGAGGGAGAGATGAATACTCAGCCATTCATTATTCTTTGCAAGCTGACCGTGGGGCACTGAGAGCACTCCAGGATATTTTGAAGCATATTACATTAGGGTCTAGTAATAAAAGGATTTTTTCCTCTTTCCTTTGCAAGATCAAATTTAATAAGAAAGACCATTGATTCTCTTTGTAGAAGGCAAAAAAATAATTTTAATTATTATAAGATGAAAAATGTAACGGCCTATATCTTCCAACCAGTGAATTATCTCCCCATAGGCAAAACCACATGGAAATTCTTATCCTAGTCAGAAAGTATCATGGGGAGAGTATCATTATTTCCTAATGCAGTGGCCTTGGTATTCATTAATTTTGTCAGAAAATCATTAAAAGAAAATATCTTTTTTTAATGAAATAAGGCTGGTTATTATACACTGCATGTTATTGCCTGCTCTTCTTAATCATGCTAAGAAAGTAGTCAAATGTTTTCATTTTCAAATATAAATTGTGGTATGTGGATTATATACAGTATGGTGATATGCCATATTTAATTTTTAAATTTATTTTATTTTTATTTTTAAGATTTTTATTTATTTATTTGATACACATACAGAGAGAAAGAGAGAGAGAGAGAGAGAGAGAGAGAGAGAGAGAGAGAGCACAAGCAGGGGAAGCAATAGGCAGAGGGAGAGGGAGTTCCCCGCTGAGAGGGAGCCTGTTATGGGGCTCGATCCCAGGACCCTGAGATCATCATGACCCAAGCCTAAGGAAGATGCTTAAGACTGAGCCACCCAGGTGCCCCTAGTTTTAATTTTAATTAAAATCTCTTCAGTCAAAATGGCTTCACATCTCTTCTAGGAAAGCATGTTCAGAATTGGGTAAAGACAGCGTTGCTGAGAGAGCTATGATGATCAAAAGACAGCATGTATTCCCAAAAATATCATTGTGAAAAATGCTTTAATTCAGTGTATCTGCACTTCCACAACTGGGGAGATTTTTGGAGGGTCCTTAATTGTTTGGCTTGCCACATTTTAAACTATCACTTCTTTTTTCCTAATGCACAAAATAAAATAACAGACATAAAGTCATTTGCTCAGACAACTCACTTATCACGATTCACTTTGATCCCATTCATAGAAAGAATAACTGGTTGTTGCATATTAGTTTACAAAAGATTCTCAGACATCTTTTAGAATCTATCTCCTCCACCTCTGTCCCAAGTCAACATGCACAGATTGCTTATAGATAAGCACACAGGAACACTGGAGGCTGAAGTTGATGAGACTTTCCAAAGCTAGAGAACTCTTGTCTTTCCCCCATTGATGCCAGGGTCTCCTTGCTGGTGGCCCTGTTGTCCCTAGATTTCCACCTGATTTGAGTGTCTCCCCAACTCCTCCATTTATTTAATAGGGTTTTGAATTAAAATTGAAGATACTTTCCTGCAGATATTTGTAACAAAGATCACTGTAAGGATCCTGGTGTTCTTAAAAAACCTGCTTGCCTATCAAAGCAGTTGTCTCCTACATGTAATAAGAAAATGAAAAAAATAAGAAAAGCTTTAATCCGTGTTCTCTGGGCGCTCTCAACATTGCTCAGAGCCATTAATCTTGAGCTTATTTGTACCACTTGAGTCCTGCAGCCTCAAAGATGGTTTTTGTCCAGCATCCATGATGCTGTAGCAATTGGGGTTCTCCTGGCTCAAGAGATGTTTCAGAGGTAGGTATCTGATCCAAGATGCTATTTGGGCTTCAGGGATATCACCTCTGAAGAGTGAAGAACTCCAGACGATAGCGGGAAACTAAGTGTTATTTCAAAGTCACAGCCAGAGGTTGTGAAACTTGAACTATCTGTTTGTTTATCCTTACCTTCTTTCCACATTGATTGATTGCCAACTATGCGATGGCCACTGGACTAAGGGAAACTCATCAGTCAGAAAGATAGACATAATACATTGTTTTCTACATTGGTCATAGGAAGACCTGTGTAGCCTCCAGAGCTGGTTGTATGACCTACAACCAACGAGTAATTTGTATTGTGATAAGGAGGATCAATGGAAAATTCTGCATCTTCTGGTAATGTTAGAAAGGGGCACCTAACCCGAGAATAGGATAAAGTCACACTAAAATCTGAAGGGTGAGTAGGGATTAGGAAGATCAAGTTTGTGAGGAAGAGTACAACAGGGGAGGGGCACTGCTTATGAAACAGCCTTGCAACAGAAAGGTAGATTCAAGGAATCCCAAAACTCCCGTGAGCCTGGAGTGTCCAGAGCCTAGGAGGGAATTGCACATGATAAGCCAAGAGGGGCAGCCATTTTGAATTGGATCAGCAGCCCAGATTTTTAGGATACAACATAGTACTTACACCATGGCTGATATTATGAAAAAACTTCTGAAATCACTTAAAATCCTATTGAGATGGCAACATTGCCATCCATAAAACAGAATAACACAAGGGAAATGATGTAAGGTGATGAAACAGTGAGAGGGAACAAAAAAATTCTAATGAGAAGTGAGCCCACGGGGAGAGGGAATTCATGGTAGCTCATCATAGTTGGGGGATGACTCTGTGGATTAGACTTGATTGCAAATGGTAGAGAAGTGCCACAAATGTGGTTACTGTTGCCCATTGAATGAATTTTCTATAAGGGGAAGGGATGTGGTTGCTGATAACAGACACCTCTCATGGCATCAGGGGTGTCTACTTTTCTTACTCTTGAGTACTCCCTTTGGCTCTTTGGATGTGGCTGGGAGGACATCCCTATATGGGAAGAAGCTGAGACACTTCCGACAGCACAGCCCGGAGGATAGTATTTCTCATGAATCACCAATATTAGAATTACTCAGTGTAATCATTAAAAATGCAAATACCCGAGTCCTATATAAACCCTACTGATTTAAAGAGGATGAGTCCCTGGCATGTGTATGTGTCACAAGATCCCCAATTGCTTCTTAGGTCCACACGATTATGGGAAATATTGATTGGGAAATATTTAGTGCCTTTGTGCTTATGTTTATGCAGGATGAAGAATAAAAGCGGCTGTAATAGCACCAGCCTTGGGGTAATCAAGGAGTATTTGAGACATGATTTAGTGAGGGAAGCTGCCTGCCAAAATCTGTTTTGTCACCAGTGTGGAAAGCAACAAGGAACTTGCGCCACACTGTAAATCACTAACCTCACTAAACCAATACTTCATTCGGTTGACTTTTTTTAACTAGTGAAACTTTCCTGATGCAAGAAACAGTATGTGGTTTTACATCAGGCACAAGTCCTTGATTGCATTGCAGACAGACCCTTGCTTAGTTCCAGTCGAATGCACAGTAGACACGTGGTCTTCTCAGAGGATTAAAAAATGTGAAATACTTTGGAAAATGGCTCAAATATATGGAAAGAGATGCCACAACCAAAAAGAATGGGTGCCTACCTGCCTATAAAATATAATAATGGCTCAACTGGTTGACTGTGACACAATCATGTAAGACTGTATCAGTTACAATTATTGTGGGATGGGAACACTTCCATGGGTTTACTGTGTTAGGTGAGGTGCCCAGAGTCCAAATGCTTTGGCCTCCAACGGGCTTCTGGAGGTCCCACTTCCCGGTGGATAATGGAATCCTCCAGGTGGGCTGATGCATTGCTCTGATTGGTCACTTGGGAGGAGCTTTTGTTTTGCACTAAGTAATATGTCATATGTCACACATTGAACTTTTATTCTCAGGCCATATGTCTGTGTTTCTCACAGAAGTAGACACTGGGGAGAGTGGAAAGGTGTTTCCAGCCTGGAGTACTTGGGTGATCACAATGACTGAACCTTCAAGAAGGAGCTGAGTAACTATCCCCTCTGTAGGTAAGCAGACTTCCATAGGAGAGGGGCAGAAGTGCTGGGTGGGGAAGAAGCCAAACCTATGTCATTACATAGCACCGTCCTGAGACTTGTATCAACCGACAGGGGATCCACGGGACAGACACAGGTAATTCTAGTCATAACTACTATGTGTTGAGATTGTTAAAAACTTCTAGGCATTGCACATGCATGACATGGTGACCAGATATTATTTCTATGTCACTCAGAGGAAACGGTGACTCAAGAATTAAGAAATATGTCCAAGTTTATATGGGAAGTAAATGGCAAGGAAGGGATTGGAAGCTAGATTTGCCTGCCTGGGGAAGGCTTATTCCTAATCAGGAGGTCAGAAGCCCAAGAGGCCCTCAAAGTGAAGTAGGTGTGTCATTGCTTTATTCCGCTGTCTGTGTTCAAGTCTATGGATCAATTTATGACATTTATCTGATGGTTCCGTAGACATTTCGGAATGGTTGTCCCGGGAGTGAGAGAATCCGTGCCTTTAAACATTGGACCTCCGGAGTTGTTCTTGAGTGTCACATTTCCAGACGTTTTATGCCATCCCATTGAAAGTTTTGCCTTTGTTTATTGTTTTAGAGGCTTTGTATATAAATGTTTTACAAGCATATAATTAAAGAAAAAAGTCATTATTAAATATAAAATTTCTGATGGACTTGTATCTTCTTCATCTTCCCCCCTCCCCCAAGAGGATGGGAGGGTTGATTGGAAATGTCACTATCCAGAGGTAGTCATTTTGGTCCACATGAAAAAAGGCCCAGAAACTGCATCTGACATTCATGAGTTATTGTGTCTATTAAAGCATTTACTTATAAAGTGGCTGTTATACCTTGACAGATATGTCTACTTTTCAAGCTATTAATTTTAAAATATTAATAATTAGTATCAATGTGTGTGCAGACTTGCAAATAATTTGTAGAAATGTAAATTTACATCTTAATTATGTGACTTGATTTGGAACTTAGGTCAGAGCGTGCACATTTTATTTGCAAGGATTTTCCTTCACAGGAACCTAGAACTTATATAATTGAAAGCTTTAAGCTCATCTCATTTGGAAACTATTTTGTGACTACCAGAGAGTTTCAAAGGTAACAGAGCATTTCACATCAATATTATTTTAGAAGTTAAATTTAGAAACCTGACTGGGCATAGCGTTTGTCTTAGGTGTTGTATAGATTTCCACTCATTCGCAGCCTTTGCTCTCAAATCCTACAATGATCCAAATCCCAGATGTGGTGGAATGATTTACCCAGTATGACTGGAAAGAACTACACACACAGAAAGATTCCTGAGGTGGATGGACTGTATGTGACTTTACATTTGTGTAGTAAAATGTATATTTGATATTTGTATGATAGGTAAAAAATATTTCTATGTGTTTCATAAATATTGTTTCATGAACTCCAAAGCTTGGCCAATTGAGACTTAGGGTAAATGCAGGTTAAGAACCTATATCTTATATGTAATGACTTTGGGGTTGAGCCCAAGTTGGGGCCCCATGGAACCACTCCTCTGCATTAGAAGCTCTGGTGGGAGTCTGAAACTCCCTCAGGAGTGCTCCCTCCACATCAGGAGCTCCCTCGCGAGTGCTCCCTCCACACCAGGAGCTCCCTCAGGAGTGCTCCCTCCACATCAGAAGCTCCCTCGGGAGTGCTCCTACCACTTTAGTCCAGGACAAAGTCTCTATATGCTGGGTTCATGATGAGGCTTTATTAACTTCCTGTAACTTGGCAAACTCAGCCAATAAGAATACATCTTTTAAATAATGTATATTAATTTTATAACACCTTGAATCTTAGGATAAAAAAAGATAGGGGACATCAAAGAAGTAGGGAAGCATGTGATATGCTAAGGATGACGAAGAGGAAAAAGGCAGAAAAAGTTGGCACTGTGACAACTAATCAGGGGCAAGGGGAGGGCTAAAGAACTAGAAAATCATCAGTAAAGAGAACAGAAGTCACATCTTGTTATATTAAGGGGCTGGGCCATGTGGCAATAGACTGCCTATTCTAACAGATCTTTTCAGGAAAACTTCTGACTTTATGGTCCACTGTTCTTTTATATAAGGACTCCTTGCAGATCAGATAGCACAGAGCCAAAGGACATAAATTCGGGCTCTGCTGAAGTTATTGTCTCTGTGGAAAACCCTATAATACCCCGTATTACTAGAATCTCTCTGCTGACAAGCTTAGATATATATTCTATGAGGAAAGATGCTTTCTGAATGTGTCATGATGAAAGACCACAGACTTTCAAGGTGATCTTGATTCGTGCTAGTTTTTGCCATTTTACTTAAGAAAGCATCTTTATGCATCAACAGTTTATGTTGCTGTGCTAGGAAAACAAGTTTCATAAAAATGTAAGTACAAAGCAGAAACAGGGAAATTCTACCCTGATGCTGAAATTCTCTTTCAGAGACGGGGATTTTTAAAAACGTGTTGAGTTGTGCTGTAAGAAGTCAAGACTTGATCCAGTTGCCAGGGTGAAGGGGTGCATGGGCACCCAAGAATGGAGGGACGGGCACAACGTAACACTGTCTTCCAGTGGTTTTTCCAGAATGCACCTACGGCTTTGTCTGCATGGAGATTTGTTCCCGAGAACAGAGCACAGATTCCTCTGGTTTTCCAAGGCTCCTGAAAATTGGAGTCATAGGTGAGGTTGTGCTGCCAGACCCCAAACACACCACTCCCTCAGGACTCCCATGGGCAGGGGCCTCTCCCCTGCTTTGGCCTGTAGACTGCTAGGGGAAGAGAGGGGTGTCTTTTCTGACGGCAAACAAATGCAACAGAGTGTGCTCGCTGGAGACTGAGCACTAGCTTGTAGGACTTTAAGCGGTAAGCATGGACATAGGTCATTCATCTCCGCACATTTCAAAAATGGGACACACCCCAAGGCCATGTGACAACACAACCATCCAAGTGCAGCCTGTGGCATCGGCTGGCCTGATAAAGCCAGGCTAGCAAGGCAGTTTGAGCCCAAAGGCCGGGGTATTTAGGGAGTTTGGGTTCCCGCAATCTCTGGGAAATTGACCACTGATACCCTGGAGCAAAGCTAAGATTGGGTTTCTAACTGGAGGAAGTTTACAATGCTTTTAGCTTGATCGTGTCTCAGTCATCAGAGGTAGCGTGAGCCCTACATTCAGGGCACACAGAGATGGCAGTCAAGAGGTCACTTCTCAGGAGCTAGGACCACCCTCTCACCCCACAAAGTCTCCTTAGTAGGAGGCAATCCTGGCAGGGGCTCGAGAGAAGCAGGCACTGCTGACTGCCTGAGTGTTCCGGGTGGGCCAGGAATGCATGCATGGCACACAGTTTCATCCTCAGAAGAACTCTGACACATGTGTACCATCAGAATCCCATTTTACACACAAGGAAACTGAAATGCAGAAGAGTTAAGGTATCAGCAGAGCCATGTCCATTTTGAAGCCATGTCTGGAGTCGTGCCCTTAACCTCTACATGCCCCACCCCACTCCATGGGTCCCAGGAAAGTAAGCCAAGGTGCGTGGCAGAGGGGGCAGACCGGGGCTGGGCAGGACCTGGCTGCCCTGACTCTGGAAAGCTCCCTGCCGCTATCTACACTCTCAGTGTCACTTGCAGAAACGACCCCACCCAAAGCCCTTGAGGCTTCTCCAGCTGCTGGTGGCCCAGAACTGCGGCATTTGCCCACGGCCCACACGGTAGGTGCATAGTGACTGAATCCCATCCCATGGATTCCTTGCATGAGAGGCTGTCATTCATCCATAGGGCTTGGAAGGTAGGGGGAAGGCAGGCACTTAATTCTTCAGATGTTCCTAACTGATGTCCATGAACTTCACCACTATTTTATCGAGTCTTCTGTGAGCCAGGAATGTTGCCAGGAGCCAACAAAAGCAAGTCGTTCTCGTTCATACAAAGCAGGGAAAGAAAACTTTGAACCAAAGTTTCGAGCACTTGCTCTGGGATTCTAGACAATTCGCTTGTCTTTATTGATCTTTAATTACTCATGTCTTAAATGGGTCTAAAAGTAGACTTCTAAATTTAATTAAAGGGTTATTACTATTTTTTTAAACTTACGGCCCCAAGCACAATACTGGCATGTTTCTTTCTTTCTTTCTTTTTTTTTTTTTTAAGTAACACATAGCTGGCACCTTTCAAACCACATAAATAATAAATTAGGGTCTGTGTCACTGAGGAAGAGGAACCAGCAAGAGATACACCTCTGCCAGAAATGTAAAATTTGCTTCTTAAGCATACAGTGCTTCCTATTTTAACACAATCTGGTTCTGCCTGCTTGTTCTGGGTCGTGAAACTGTAGTTCTGTGTTTTATTGATATTGTAAGAATCTCCCACGCCCAATTAAGACAATGTAGGAAAGAAAATAAGGCTTGGACAAAGCCTCAAAGATGGTCACCAGTCTGAGGGGAGACAATAAGGATGGGGACTGTTTGGTCACAGAGGTCTTGGAACAGAAAGTCCAAGAAAAGCTTTCTGATATTTATAGAGCACTACTGGGACGGATTTTGTAAGTTTTGCCTATCTCAGACTTTTGGGGCAGATATTGATTTACGGTGAGTTATTAGTTTGCTGGGCTGGCTTAACAAAGAGGCACTGAATGGGCAGCTTGGACCACAGAAAGCGCTGTCTCACCGTTCTAGAGGCTGGAAGTCGAAGATCAGTGTGTCCTCCTTCTGAGGCTGTGAGGCAAAGAGCTGGTCCAGGCCTCTCTTTGCTCCTAGTAATTTCTAACTTTCTATGTTCATATGGCATCCTGCCTGTGTGTGTGACTATCTCCAAATGCCCTCCTCATATAAGAACACCTGTCACATCAGGTGAGGGGTCTCCTGTCCGAAGATGACCTCATCTAATTACATCTGCAACAACCCTGTCTTCAAGAAAGTTCTCGCTCTTGAGTACTGAGGGTTAGGACTTCATCATGTGGATTTGGGGGAACACGCTTTGCCCATAAGAGTGATCAGTTTATCCCATTTTGCCTGAGAATACGCCAGGGTGAGCACTGGAAGCCCTGCATCCTGGGACACCCCCCGGGGGTGGGGCAGAGTTGCATGGGGCATGGTGCAGAGCAGAGGAGCAAAGGAGAAGTCCTAGTGTTCTACAACAATTCCTGGAGGCATCAGGAGAAACCGAAGGGTCTGCAGGCGAACAATGGATCAAGGGATTCTACTTGGTGTGGTGAAGGCCCTCCCAAGCAACTTGTATGTTGGGGAGTGTGAGGATATTCTCAGGTCCTAGACAAATCATTGTGCTTTAATAGTTAACACGAATGCAATTAACATTCATACTTGTCGATATTAGTCCAAAAACATCTTGCTGAAGAGCCGACTTCTTAGGAACTGCCTCTCTGACATTCTCAAACAGAATGCAATAGTCCTAGGTCCTGATTTTTGTCTGGAGAGGGTTCTAGCTTGTGACAGAATGACAGACATCGGGCCAGGTCTTTATACTGCTTCCTCTAAGCCCACAACAAACCAGGAAAGAAACGGATGGTCCAGATTTCTAGGAGAGCAAATCATGGCACACGTTCTAACTCGACACTGCGTCCTTGTATCCGCTTGCTGGGTTGTGACACTGGCTCCCACGACAGAGGTGTCTGCTCTCCAGGTGCTGGAGGCTTAATGTGAGATTGAGGTGTTGGCAGAGTGGGTTCCGTCCAAGGGCTCCGAGAACCTGATCCGTGCCTCCCCCCGGCTTTTGGTGGTTGCTGGTCATCTTTGGTGCTCCTTGGTATATTGCAACACTACCCCGGATCTCGGCCTCCCACTTCACGTGCTGGTCTGCTGGTCCCGTGACTGTCTCCAAATTTTCATTTTTATAAAGACAGCAGTCATCTTGGATGAGGGGCCCATCTTCCTCCAGGATGACCTCATCTGAACTAATTTTATTTGCTATTTCCAAGTACACTCACATTCTTAGTAACTGGGGCTTAGGACCTTATCATAGGCATTTTTGAGGATCACAGTTCACCTGTAACAGCCGTTTCTGATGGGAGTTAAACCATATTAAGACCACTGGAATTTGCCAACGTACCATAATGTGTTCACCCTCCCACTGTGATGTTTCCATGAGTTGACAGGAGATGTTATAAAACATAGATCATGGTGTGGTGTCTCTGGTAGGGAGGGGAGTCTGCATTTCTAAGAAGCCCATTTCTAAGGGTCCCAGGGCCCCTCTGAGTAGTCAGAGCCGACACTCTCTCAGGCACATCTGTAGGAGGAAAAGAAAGATTTGCAAGAGGCATTCAGATTGGATAGTAATCTCAATCCCTGCTTGGACTCAGTGCTCACAGGATGCTGAGTGGAGCCTCGGATGCTCAGATAAAGGAGAGAGATGCCTAAGCTGTTCTTCGTGCTGCTAAAACAGGTACACAGCTGCAGGCACATCTGCTGATGATCACTAATAAGCCTGTTTCATGACCTGATTTCTCTGTCCATCTCACATAACATCGTTAGGCAGACAGATTGCACTGGGCTGCTCACTCTAATTAGCACGGCAAGCAGAGCCTGATGAATGGCCCATGGAATTGCTGAGCCCAGGGCCTTGGGGCAGACAGACCTCTGCCTCAGTTTCAGGGAATCTAAGCTCTGGGACCTTTTTGCAAGGCTTGGCCGCACCTGATGTCCTGGGGCTCAGTAAACCTAGAGGATGGTGGTTGTGAGACACCTTACCTTGTCCTCATAGGAAAGCTCCTGCTTTAGTCTTTTGTTAATGGATCCAAGTTTGCAGGAAAAGGAGAACAAAATGCCAATAAAGGGAGAAATGTGAGAGGTGAGCAGGGTTGAACATACAGAGAGATTAGGGGTGCTGGAAATGGGCTTCTTAGGATCCCCCAGCTCCATTTCTCCTTTCATGGTACCCACATGTCTAGAAAAGCATGAAATCAGGGAAAGTAGGGATACCATATTAAAATCAACCTGTAGAAGGTTGGGTGGGAAACCAGACACCAATAGCAGTGAACCACGTGGGGTGAAGGACTGAAGAAGTCTTTTCCTCCACCAGGAAACTGATCTGGCTGGGTCTTTCTGGGCCCAAAATTGTCTTCCTGTCCTGCAGGAGAATAGCATCATTAGCCCTGGGGCAGAAGAGGCCAGATAAAGCCTGCAGATCTCCTGGCCTTCCCCTGGGACAGTCAAGTTAGCTTTTTCACCTCGTAGTGTGGTTTCTGGTGAGATAATCCTTGAAGGGAGGCCTGATAGCCCAGGGTCTGGGCAGGTGGTGGGGGCTGTGGAAGGTCCCTAGGTCTAGGGGCCACCAGGGGTGAGTGGAGCTTGAGGCAGAAACAGGCTACATTAGGGGAGATGTGGCTGCCCTCGGCCTGCCATAGACCTTGTCTTTCCCACCATCCTTTCAACTTCATTCCAAGACTTGTGTCAATGAATTGAATCCCACTTTCACAAACTGCAAATTAAGGGAGATCCCATGATGCCAAGCAGAGAGCAGAAGACTCGAAACCAGATGGTGCAGAACTCAAAGTCACTCTTGTCCCTCGCTAGTTTTGTGACCTAGGACAAATCCCTAACATCTCCAAGCCTTCTTTCTATTTAATAAATGAGGACTGACATTCTTTGTGAGGTTTTGCAGAAGATTAAATGGAATGATTTAAGTGCAGCGTGCATGGCCACACAATCCCACATGATTGCCGCTGACGATTGCGGTGCAGCTTTGTAACGTCTCAGTTATGAGCCACTAAAAACGTCATTTTATTTCTTCTAGGTACATTTGCTCTTCTGGAAGAGCTCTGCCATGGAATGGTGCTTACACTTTCTCTGCTGAGTAGCGGGAACAGGGTGCATTTGTGGTAGGGATGTGATGGAGATCCCTAGGACAGTGTGTTGTCTATTTCACCAGGACCATTGTTTAACATTATTTCTATATTTCTACAAAAAACAGTGGTTCTCAAGTAGGGTGATTTTATCCCCCTCCTACCAAGACACCATTAGCAATGCCTGGATACCTTTTCAGCTATTACATTAGGGATGGTGCTCCTGGTGGCCCGACGTATTGGCTAGAGATGCTGCTAACTATCCCACAATGAATGTGAATTGTAGGGCCTTCAATGTCAACACTGGCATGGTTGAGAAAGCCTGCATTAGAGGAAGTCAGCCAGATACAATCAGAATTACCCAAATTACCTTCAATAGGTAGGATATGCATTAATGAGCCATTAATTAAGGGACTTCTCTTATGGGCCTTCCATATTTAAATCTGTCCAACACTATAAAGCTTCACTCTGTTTCAGCTTGAGCCATGTGTGGCATGACGATTGCATGTATGTACATAATGTATGCATATAATGCCTTTCAAAAGCCAGCACAATAATGAAAACGTGCTTCTGTCTTACACAGAAAGTAGGTGCAAAACATTATGCACTATAATGTAGGGTTTGTTTGTTCTTTTTTTTTTTTTTTTGCATCTAGTTGTGTTCGAGGCAAACTGAACAAGAACCTTGACATTTTTAGACCTTCAAGAACAAATTTGCAAATGGCACTTAGTTTGTATTCTCTGTGTTTGATGTGATGATTAGATGAGGACCTACATCAAATAAAAACAAAAGCAGGCTGAGATATGAAGACGGAGCTCTTGACTAAGTTTGCCGAATGTTTCCCAGGCACTGAAATTAAATTTGTGCCTTAACAACATCTTATTGCAAATACCATGGATGATTAGGGTTATTTCCAAACACAAGGAGTTTATACACCAGAAACCACTGTATTGGAACAACTATTTTAGAAAAAAAAAGTCACAGAGTGTTACCGGAGAAGTATTTTCAATTAAATAGCTAATCAAAAATCACTTTCTGAGCGTACAATATTACAAAACACTGTGCTGATTTGGAAAAATGAAACAAAATTTTGTGAGCTATTACATATAGTTGTTATCTCAAGGATATTATGACGTGATCATGGGGAAAAATCAACTCCATGATTTATTCTTTTATAAGCTCAACCATCATTCTTCTTGCTTTCCTATAATGCACTAGGCCTTGGAGACAAGAGACCAAACTGGATGTTCAATGTCCCTTTCCTACCATGTTTCCATGCAGTGGGGCAGACAGACCTGAACAGGCGATGAAGTATTCGGGTGGAGATGCGCATGGCTTCGTGCGTTGCTAATAATTGTTGGAGGAGCCTCACGTCTCATCTTGTGGTTCTTCCAAGGGAGAAGTTTAGAGAGTCTGGCGAGTTGAGATAAGCAGAGCATATTCACAGGCCAGGAAGACAAGATGTTAATAAGGAAAAGATGCATCTTGAGTGGAGGTAGTTGGTGGAACGGAAGTAAAACTGGGTCCTAGGTATGAAGGGTCATTTTTATCTGACTCTAACTGCGTATTTCCTACAGGAGAGCCTAGGTTAGTTGGAGGGAAAATCTGAAAAGTAAAGCACTAAATTAGGTTAGGTATCGCTGGTGCCTACCGGCCGGTGCTGGAGCCCATAGTTTCCTGGACCGGTGCTCGAAGCTCCAGCAGAGAGATACCGCTTTTGATCTGGGGATCATTCTAACTCCGGAATGTTGTGCTGCTTCAAGGACTTTACCTTTTCCCAGGGGATGTTAACTGCTCCACGCAGAATGTGCTAAATTTATTTTCTAAATTTTGGGGTATGTCTTATTTTCCCCAAGATGCAATCAGAATTTCAAAATAGCTTCTTTATTCGAGGACCAGATGAAAGCAGCAGTTCGCCTGCATGTGAATTTCCCTTCGCAGCAGCCAGCAGCGCGCATGTGCCGTAGCCTTTTGTGAATGCAAAGATGTCTTTAAAATAGAACCGGAGTGTTTTCTAGGCAGCGTTGGAGACAAAAGTTGGAGCTAAAAGGGACCTGAACGTCTTGTGACTAATTCCGTTCTTTTCCTGTGTGGTGATTGGCATTTGCCTCCATTTAGTCTCAAGAAATAATGACCCAGCTGAAAAATTAAAAACAAACCTCATCTAGGCTTGGTCTCTGAGAACTCCTGACAATGCCTTTAAAACAGTTGATTTCTGAACCTCCAGGGTCTGAGAGAAAAGACAAGACTCCCAGGCTTCCCTCCCTGCCTGCTGGTAGCCGGCGGGGCCGAATGCGCTCACATCCACAAGCCACTGATTCACTCATTCTTCATTCAGATCCTTATAGAGAATTCAATTAATGGCCTGCTAACTCTGAGCTTGCTCAATTACATTCCCAGGCCCATCGCTAAAAACTTAAGTAGCTTTAATTAGTTTTTATTGAAAAGCATAAATAATGTAAGTATTGACTCTCTTGGATTTAAATTTCAGTTATTGGAAATACTAAGGCATCAAGGCATTTTCATTACCGCCTGAGTGTCTGGTGAATCACGGCAGGATGGCTTTTTAAAGCTCCCTGGTCTGTTATAGGAGGCCCCACGAAAGGCCACACTGTGCTTGTGATGGTGAACTTAGTCGGTTTAAGCTGTTCGAATGTGGGCCTCAGGAGGAGAAGAGAAAAATCTAGATATTTATTCGCTTTTATTCTCTGATCTTGCATAGCACCATACCCCTTGGTCAAAATTCCTGATTCCTGTGGCTTCCCGTTGGTATGTTGCTGGACTGGCTGGAGGGAGCCCGCTGTCAGGGCGTCAGCTAGATTGTCTCCTACAAGGGACATTCTCCACTCCCACCGCTGCTGGTGATTCACCTGTGCTCCAACAGGTCCTTCAACCAGTCACGGGGACAGTCTCTGAACCACACGTGTGATTAGGATGTTAGAATTAAGCATTCTCATTCTGAATCCGAGTGGGCTCCTGACTGTCCCGCTTCTGGTATTCAAAGCTGATGCATAACCATCCAAAGGCATTTTAGCCCTGAGCCGCCCATTCCCCCACCAGATCTGTCTTGCTCTGATTTTCCTTCTAAAACACTCAGGTCAACTCTGAAAGCATGCCCATTGTCCACAGCGTCCCTCACCATATGACTCCTTTTCCAAAGAGCTTGCGCGTTTATCCTGGAAATAAATACATTATCAGCTTGCAAGAAAAAAAGTCAGTCTCTTGTTGTCTCTGCAGCACAGGATTTGGCCCGCATCGCCAGGGAAGGCAGTGTGCTGAATGGCTTTAATAAACTAGTCTGGGCTTTCACCGATCAGTCTCTCTTCCCAAGCTGCACACACATTACTTCTCTGAAGATGGAGCCAGAGATATTTCACAAAGACAGCAGAGTTTATGAGAAAAGAAGGTGAGATAAATCCCTATCTTTTCTCGAAAAGAACCCATAAGCCGTGTTTTTCCTGCTTGCAATTTTGGAGCCGGACATCTGTAACTCATTAATTACCCGCAACTGTCGCTCAAATCAATTAATTGAAAGAATTAAGGTTCACCATAAAGATAAAAATAAATTTACTTGCTCTTACTTTCTCTTAAACTGAGAGCTGTGTCTGACCACAGAGGTGTTTAAAATCTTTTGTCTTGACATATCACCATATTCCATATTTCCTGGGAGTCACTGTCTAGTATTCAGAGACTGAAAAAACTGCAGCTTCTTGCTGAAAGCTCCTCTCTCTCCTTCTCACCTCCTCTCCATCTTTCTGCACGTTGTTATTTTTTTTTCCAGACCATCCCCACTATCCCTCTCATTCCTTACCTCCTCGTAGAGGAGCTATTGATGCTTTGTTCCTAATCAGAAATTATAGCAGAGAGGGGCGCCTGAGTGGCTCAGTTTTTAAGCGTTTGCCTTCGGTTCATGATCCCGGGTCCTGCGATTGAGCCCCACATCGGGCTCCCTGCTCTGCTTCTCCCTCTGCCCTTCACCCCACTTGTGTTCTCTCTCCCTCTCTGTCTCTCAAGTACATAAAATCTTTAAAAATAAAAGTATGCAGTATATATATGAACGTACATATGTACCATATATTTGTGGTGGTATACACATTTGTGTATTTGTATACATACATGCCATTTAAAATTTAATGTACTACTTGTTATATGGACTAAACTTATACACTGCTAATCTCGATGAATGAAAAAATGAATTCTTTTCTCCCCAGACTTTCCAGGGATGAACACACCATGCCCTCTGGTTTAGCTTCGGGACCCTGAGTTAGGCATGGAGTCTAAAGGCAAATCTGGCAACATTGGAGCCTGAGTGTTTAACACAGCAGATCTTCCATGGATCCTGCCTCTCCGTGTGGGCCAGACCAGGTAACAGAGGCTTGAAGCTTCTCCTGTGGTCCCTAGGGAAACCGGGATAATTTTTGAGGAAGGAACAGCCATGGTTTATGTCTGTGTTTAACAGCAGTGTGGAGGGTAGCTTGGATGCCCTATGAATGCAACATCCCAAATGTCCACTGGTTCGCCCCGACTGTTTGAGACACTGCAGCATCCCATATGCCTTGGTCCCAATGGTTTACGGGTTGCAGTCATACTGACCTGGGGCCATCTGTTCTGTTTCTTCAGTGTACCTGTGTGCACTGTGCTAAGATGGGGTGGTTGGGACAGTCCCCACATCATGGAAGTCTATTGTTGAGTATCTCATAAGACTAGTGTCACTCAGTGAGTCCATAATCGATCCATTTCTTTGTTGATTCATTCCAGAGCTGTACTGGAGCACCAGCTACATGGCAGGCACTAGCTAAGGCCCTGGGGACAGGTGGGAACAGTAAATAAAGGGAAAGCACATTAAGGCTGAGGGGAAGCCTGGGTTCTTATTATGGAGGTGAAAAAAATATGATGACAACTGATGTGGTTTAGAAAGATGACCAAGACCTCCAAAAGCATTCCAGTAGCGTGGTAGAAAGAGAAGTCATGTGACACAGAGATTAAGGACACTAAGAAAGTTCAGGCCACCTGGGGGTGACTGTGAAAGAGCAAGCCTGCCAGGGTGCTCAGAGAAGGCTTCCTTGTGCTTTTGGATAGTGTAAATTTTTTATTTTATTTTATAAAATTTTTTAAAAGATTTTATTTATTTATTTGACAGAGAGAAACACAGCGAGAGGGTCGCTGCTCCCCAGCCTAGCTGGGAGCCCGATGCGGGGCTCGATGTGGGGCTTGATGCGGGGCTCAATGCGGGGCTCAGTCCCGGGTCTCCGGGATTATGACCTGAGCTGAAGGCAGTTGCTTAACCAACTGAGCCACCCAGGTGCCCATGCACAGTGAAAGCTTATAGACATTAAGCTCTCCCTGCATCTTTCTCTCCCTCTACCTCTCTTCTCTCTGTATCATAGAGGGACTGATGCATAATTTGTTGGAGAGAAGATGTTCTCAAGGACTGTTGCATGCTCAGTGTAGTTGGCTGCAGGACTAGGTTGTTGAGTCTTCCTGTTTTGGAATCAGACAGATTCATGATGGTGTTGGAAGAGCCTGCCTTTGACAATCAGAGAGAACTGAGTTCAAATTCCAACTCTTCAGTTTACAGGCAGTGTGACACTCGGCAGGGCACATGACTTCTCTGACTTCCGGCTTTCTCACTGTGTAGTGAAGAACATCACCCCATTGTGAGAATATACATGAAGTCCTTCTGCACAAGAGCTCAGCCGAGGGTAGGTCTCCCTCTCCACCAGCAGCCACTGGCCATGTGTTGTTTTCAAGCACTTGAAGTGTGGCAATTTCCATCACACATGGAAATGATGATGTTTGAATATATTGCATTCGATTATATCTATTATTCAAATGAATTTCTCCTTATTCCTTTTATTTTATTAAATGTGGCTACTAGAAAATTTAAAATTATGTATTTTATTTATTTATTTTTATTTTTATTTTTAAAGATTTTATTTATTTGCCAGAGAGAAACACAGCCAGAGAGGGAACACAAGCAAGGGGAGTGAGAGAGGGAGAAGCAGGCTTCCCGCCGAGCAGGGAGCCCGATGTGGGACTTGATCCCAGGGTCTCCAGGATCATGACCTGAGCCAAAGGCAGTGGCTTAAGCAACTGAGACACCCAGGTACCCCAAATTATGTATTTTTAATACTTATTGTATGTTTATTATATAGATATTCTAGATATTCTCCTTATTTGAAGGGGGCTGATGTCCAAGGTACCTTTAGGATGGGAACAGTTATCAGAACTCCCAAGGAACTGGGGACTAAGCTGGGAGAATGTTTTGGAGGAACCAGAGGCATCAAGGGGATTGCAGGGAGGAGGGACAGAGGACAGAGGAGAGGCAGCAGGTGTTTCAAGGGATGGTTGGAAAATGAGAACAAATAATTTCATTGACTTCAGCTGAGGAAGAAGGCACAATGCTGCATTTTGGGGGGAAGCAGTTTATCTTTCTCAACCTCACAGAATGAGAGTGAGTTAGTATATTTGTAACATTGGAGGATCGCAGTGTGTGTGTTGAGACAAGCCGGCTGATCTGCCGAGAGGAGGCAAGTTAGCATAGGTAGGACTCATGGAAGAGGTGCAGAGAGGGTGGAGGCGAGCCATGGTCCAGCATCCCTCACACAGACGCCCCCTGGGGCTCCATACCCCGAGACTCCCGCACGGTGGGTCACATAGAGGGTCACTGGTCCCCAGCGCTACCTACCGCCTGGGATCTTAGCCAAACCCTTCATATACTGCCTTGGGGACCCTTTATCAGCTTGTGGGGAGAGGCTGTGTATAGTTTTCTCTTTAGACTGCACACTGAAACATTATTTTAGGAGCTCTAAAGAACTGTGGACAAATTAGATTACAGAAAAAAATGTAGTGAAAATATCTAATTACAGTTAAATTTAAAAAGCCCAACTGGAAGGCCAGAGGGGGAGTGAAATGGAGAAGAGAGAAAAAGATGCACTTTAGACCCAATGCAGTTTGGTTTATAGGCTCAATTGGAATGTTTACTTCTACACTTTTCAGCATTTTATTGCCAAATTTTTCCCCCCTTTCGTGGCTTGAAGTCAGTATCATTCTCTCAAGTGCAGATGGCCAGCTTTGGCTTATTTTGCTTTCATTGCTGGCCATGTGGAATCCACTCGGACACTTGCTCTGTAACCTTCACTGTCCCACCCTCTTCATTGCTCTCAGCTGGATTTACCCCAGGAATTCGGTCCTTGATTGCGACTCTTCACCTCTGTAGGATCTTTGATGTGGAAATCATTACATATGCTTTTTTTTTTTTTTTTGGTTTGAATTTTGGTTAGAAGCTTGTGTCTGTGTCAACACCCTGTAATCTAAAAGCAGAGCCACAAATAGAACCAAGAGATAAAATACAGCTGAGAAGTCTTAGAAATAATCAAAGTTTGCAGCAATGGAGCAAGTGTGGGGCACCAAGCATAAAGAAATGCAGGAAGTTGGAGGAATGGAGTTACACTAGTTATTTCAAGGAGAATTAAATTGTATTTGTGCAGTAAAACTAGTTGCCTCAAATTTGCTGGCTCTTTGCACTTCTGCTGACATTTTCTAGGACCATCTGGGTTAAGCACTGTGGCGCTGCAATGACTTCTCAGGCTTCTCTCACTGTAGAAGAAATTAAAATGGTAAATTAAGATAGGAGCTTCAGTCCTTTTGCAGAAGACGGCCCAGCTGTCCCACCAACAGCCAGTAGCAGTAATGTTTTATGACTGCTGGCAGATGCGCACAGTGCCGTACCTGGGCAACAGAAGCCTGAGCTCTAGAAGTGGAGAGGACCAGGTGGAAATCATGCTGGGACCATTGACTGGCTGTGTCCAGTGGGCAGCTCCCTAGTCTCCCTAAATAGGGTATCCACAGCTATTAAATGGAGCTAATCATACCTCCGTTGTCAGTGTTTTTGAAGATGGAATGAAGATGTCTTTGTGAAATACAGTGCCCAGTGCTTGGTAGACAAGATTCCTGGAGCATCCTGGTTGCTCTTCCTTAACTCTTTATTTTATCTGTCACTGGCAAATTCTAAGCATGGCCAGATGGGATTAAGGATAAGTGTGCTCCGTGTGTGTGTGTGATGTCAAATTTCTTTAGCGATAAATGAATTGACTACCTTGATCTTATTTATAAGTTATTCAACCCAAGGGGGTTAATTGGACCAAATAATCATGTAACTATGAGGTTAGGTGTACCTTCATAAGGTAGGCATGAAAGTAGAGTAGACTCCTAGGCTCTGTTTAGGGGGTCTGCTCCCACAACCCCAGGTTCTGGGATCCCCTAGTACTGTGAGCCTTGAAGGCAGTGGTGGGACAAAGGATTAGGTTAGAGCCAATCAATCCCTTGGCTGGTGCCATTGAAAGAAACTGAGTCACTGTGGGTAACAGTGGCTTTCAAGTGAGGCTTCCTGCCATATACAAGCTCATAAGGGTTTGGTAAGGGCTGTCGAACGTCACAGCTTTGTCATCTCAAAATAGGATGATAACCAGCATCTCATAGTTATTTGTTGTGAGAATTAATGACTCAGTCCATGTACATTTCCTATATATGGTATCCTCTCAACAGATGAACCTAGGTTACTATTGTCATTGCCACTAACACTATTATTAAATTTCTACTTTCAAGACTCCAGAAGCTACCTTGATTCCAGTCCTTTTGTAATCTTGGTTTTCGATCCTTCCTCTGGCTCCCACCTAATGTCCTTCCAAAGATCCCTAATTACTCAAATCACTTTTTTCCCACTGAGGCTTACAAGATGCAGAGGTTTGGTCAGAGAAATATTAAAATGCCTTTCTACCTACACTCAAATGTTATTTACCATGATTGACTGATGGTTTTCTTTTTTTTTTTTAGATTTTATTTATTTATTTGACAGAGAGAGAGAGATCACAAGCAGGCAGAGAGGCAGGCAGAGAGAGAGGGAGATGCAGGCTCCCCACTGAGCAGAGAGCCCGATACGGGCCTGGATCCCAGGACCCTGAGATCATGACCTGAGCTGAAAACAGAGGCTTTAACCCACTGAGCCACCCAGGCACCCGACTGATGGTTTTCTATACCAACATGAGCATCTTCAAATTTCCTTTGTTTAAACAGTCAAAGATTGGTCTTCTTGAAGTCATTTTTATTGTGATTTCCCCACTTATTATTACTTTAGGCTCCATTCCTAAATTAGAGAAAGGAGAGAAGCACTCTTCCCTAAACCGCTCCCCATCACTTAGGAACAACTCCTTTTCGTCTTAAGAACCTTGGAGTCATTGTCTCTTTTTTGTTACTCCTTTCAAACAAGGTCAAATGCAGCCCTGGCCCCATAACCTTGCCCAACCATACCTTCTAACTCTCCCATCAGGGGCCATGGCTATCTTGGGCCCGCTCCCTCCCTGGCCTTGAGTGCACATGGCCCTCACCTGAATGCTTACTCCCTCCCTGTCAAGATGTTCTTTCCTTGGCTCCCTGAACAAAAGAGCTTTACCTTTTTTGTTACCTCATGTATCTCCACTACACAGACATATATAGTAGGTACCAAATAAATATTTGTTGAGTGAATGATGAGTAAACTATTACAGGTTAAGTTAAATTGTTCCAGACTTATAAACCTATCACCTGGTGGATTGGGGAATTAAACCCATGTCTGCCTGGCCCCATAAACATATGCTTTGTTTCATACAGTTAATAAAATAATTTTGGATGTTATTACTTTTCTAGACTCTGAATTTATCTTTTCTTTGAAGCTTTGGTAAAATCACTTATAAAATCATTTGTCAAACTGTGGAAAGAGCCAAGGTGCCCTTCAACAGATGAATGGATAAAGAAGATGTGGTACATATATACAATGGAATACTACGCCTCCATCAGAAAGGATGAATATCCAGCTTTTGTAGCAACATGGACTGGACTGGAAGAGATTATGCTGAGTGAAATAAGCCAAGTAGAGAAAGTCAATTATCACATGGTTTCACTTACTTGTGGTGCATAAGGGGTAATATGGGGGACAGTAGGAGAAGGAAAGTAAATGGGAAGTAGGGTAATTCGGGGAGAGAAACGAAACATGAGAGACTTTGGACTTAGAAACAAACTGAGGGTCTTGGAGGGGGGGGTGAGGGGATGGGAGAGCTTGGTGGTGGGTGCCGAGGGAATGTATTGCATGGAGGACTGGGTGTGGGACATAAACAGTGAATCTTGGTACACTGAAAAAAAGAAAATAAATTTAAAAAATCATTTGGATTAGTGTTTTATTTTTTGGAATAGTTACAGATTCAAATTTTTTAATTGTTTTAGGACTTCTGGTTTTCTATTTCTTTTTGAGTCAGTTTTTTTAAACTTTTTAAAAGGATTTTATTTATTTATTTGACAGAGAGAGATCACAAGTAGGCAGAGAGGCAGGCAGAGAGAGAGGAGGAAGCAGGCTCCCTGCTGAGCAGACAGCCCAATGTGGGCCTGGATCCCAGGACCCTGAGATCATGACCTGAGCCGAAAGCAGAGGCTTTAACTCACTGAGCCACCCAGGCACCCTCGAGTCAGTTTTTCTAAGCTATACTGTCTAAGAGTTTGTTTCTTCCAGATTTTCATATTTATGACTGTAAAATTGTTTAAAATTATTTTAGGTGCCCTAGACCATCCACTAGTTCAGTGACTCACTATAGAAGGACTCACACTCCATCACATAAAGTTGTCCTCACAAATAGGATATATTGCAGCACAGGATACAGTATAGCAGAAAGAACATATGCATGAAGTGAAGACTAGAAGGTCAGGCACAGGATTCTAAGCAGTCCCTCCCTGTGGGGGTTGCAAGGTGTGGCTTTTCTTTCTAGCTGCAAGCCACAGAGATAGATGTGAGATTGTTATGACCCAGGGAAGCCCACTTGGGTCTCGGAGTTTAGAGTTCTTACAAAGTCTTAAAGTGGCTGTACCATCAGTCATGGTGCTAATCCCAAACCAGGTGCACTGGCTGATTTTTCATGATTACTTTAAATGATGAAGCCGGCTTGAAACATCCTGATCCACTGTCTTGGGCATACAGAACACACCCTAATCACAGACTGCCTGAATATTCCAGGGATTAATTTCTCAGGGAACACTGCCAGGGTTCCAGATGTCTTCAGGTAGAAGCAAGAATTGAGAAAATTAGATCTGCTTTATTCCCCTTCTTCACAGCAATACCCTCTTATCCTGTCAACCACAGAATTTACAAATTGTTTTCTAACATTGTGTTGAAGGCTTTGCTTAATCATTCCTGCTAGAACTTTATTCATTTCAAATGTATGCTATAGTATTAGATATTCTATAACATGGTATAAAATATTTTATGAAACCTACATTTTAATATATAATATATAACTGTATATGTGATACTATTATATGTTATATTCTGTATGTGTTCTATATTAAATACACTATATAGTTTATCAAATCAAATCTATTCTATATTATTCATTTTGCCTCTCATTTTTGTCATTTCTCTCCTTCTATTATCTTTGGAGTTATTTTGTCCAGGCTTGGTTTATATCCTGCTGGTTGGTCACAGTTTTGGTAAATATTGCAGGTGTACCTAAAAGTAATGTCTATTCGTTAACTGCTGGGCTCAGTCTTTTAAATGTGTATGCCCGATCAAACTTGTTAATGTTCTGATCCATAGCCTTCCTGCTTTATTTGTTTGTATGACTCCTTGACCTATAAAGCACTAAAGGAGAGGTATTAATCTGTTAATTCCTCCTTGTTTTGTAACTTCTGTAAGTTTTTTTTAGTTTTGTATATTTGTTGCACAAGCATTTGCAATGGTTTATCTAGCCATTATGTGAACTTTAATCATTATGCATTGACACTTTATATCCTGAAATGTATGTACGTTCAATTCTTTTTTGTCTGATGGATATTGCTTTGATAGAACTCTTTGCTTGAGTATTTCTCCTTAATTTTACCTTAAAACATGCTGTATAATTGGATGACTCTACTGAGCAACTTGGTCAAACCCCTCCCTAGTTTTGTTCACATAAATAACTCTTATCTGTTTGTGTGAGGATATCTTTAGGTACTATACTCAGGAGTCAAAATGTTGTAACTTATGTCACAAACGTAAAAATATTTGACCCATTGTTGCCAACTATACTGGTGTCTGGAATGTCTTCTCAATCTACATTCTCATGGTAGGGCATGTCATTTGCTTCCCTGCACATCCATTCCAGAATTCTCCAGCTTCCTAAGTTTTCCAGTTCTCATTTGTATATAGTGATGTGTTATGTCGCCTCTAATTTGTATTTCTCTGGTTACCGTGAGGCTTGAGCATCTTTTCATATTTTTATAGATTTTTAAGTTTACTTGTTTGTGAGTTATCTTTATAACATCACCCTTCTTAAAATTCAAGTAAATGTTTCCATTATTTGCAAGAACTTATTGGCTATTGTAGAGATGAAGCCCTTTCATTTGGGCATGACAAATATCTTCTCTTGCTTTGGCATTGTTTAATCAACTTTATTGAATGGTGATGGAGTTTTAATTGTGCTAGATGAGTAAGTGCTAGAAATTTGTTGTATGGATGAGGGTCTGTAGTTAACAATATGGTACTGGGCACTTCAGAATTCCCTAAGAAGTAGATCTCCTGTGAAGGGTTCTTACCACAGAAGAAAAACAAAACCAAAAGGACGCTAGGAAATTCTTGATGGTGGTAATAAGATGATATCACAGGTGTTTGTGGGTGTCCAAGCTTATCAACCACGCACATTAATTATGTGTGGTTCTTTTGATCAATTGTGCCTCAAAGAAAGCTGTTAAAAGTGAAGAGATCTCATTAAATTTTATTGTTAAATTCAGTGTTATCTTTGTTTGGATGTATATATATATGAAGTTTTCCTTCATAAATCTTCTTCCTCTCTCAGCCAAAAAAAAAAAAATGTTCTTTTACAATATTCCCCATTAATTAAAAAATTTTCTTTTACATTTAAGTCATTAATAAAGCCAGACTCCACTTTTATACATGGTATTAAGTAGAAAGCCATTTTTATTTTTCTTCAGTCAATGAACGAATTTTCTCATCATTATATTAAACCACCTGCATGTTTTCTACTGAATTATAGTAGCATCTTTATCAAAGGTAATTTTTTAAAATATACAGTTCAGTCTATCTCTGGCATCTCCACCTGATTCCATTGTCCTACAAACATTTCTTTCTTTTCTTTTCTTTTTTTTCTTTTATGTTCTTTTATGAGGATTGAGTTGGCTTTGCTCAGCAATTCATGAATCAGGCAGCATCCCATCTAGCAAAGAGAGATGAGCTTCCTCCTACAGACTGTTCTTCAGGACCAATAAATATGTGTGTTTTACCAAGACTTTATAATATATCTTAACATACGGCAGGGAAAGTTCTTCCACTCCTGTCTTGTTTTTCAAAGTTGACTTAGAGAGTCTCCAATAACATACTGTTATATTTAATTTCAACTCTTTTCCTTGCATATGTTTCATACATGTAAATAGTCACCTTTATATTTGCACATATTTTAATCAAACCAGGTTACACTATTTTGAGCCTATTTCTCTCTCTGATCATTCTCCATTTCATTTGGTATTCTTGAACATGACTGCTACTCATTTATTTCATCATCGTTTAAATGTTCCATATTTTAAAAACCAATTTCTTATTGGCAGCCGTTTAGATTGTTTCCAATTTTTCACTCTTATAAATTATGCTACAAAGACCAGCACAGCACATGCATCTTTTTAAATATCTGTGATTGATTCCTTCGGACAAATTACTAGAAGTGAATCCCCTTCATCAGAGCACTTTTTTTTTTTTTTTGAGGTTTAATCTTTATGCTTCTTAACAGCCCTTCAGGTGGTTTGTCCAAAGTTCTGCTTTTACAGAAGGAGAATGGCATTCCCCTTTCCTTGTGCTCCACAATACTGTTACTCCACATAATTATTATTTCAGTTGTCATGAAAAATATACTTATGTAGGAAAAATAATATGGGAGAACAGTGTAATTATTACAAGTAGATGTTGAACATTCGAACAGTATTTATTGGCCATTAGAATTTGTGTGCACATATATTTCTCCTGTTCAGCTTTTTCCTAAGAGTCTCATCTTTTTCTTTTTTCTTTTAAAGAGGTTTTGTTTCTGATGGTTAAGGAGCACTGGGGTATATTCTCAGCTACATGCCCATACGCTTCTCATCTGTTTTCTAGTTTGTGGTTTGCCTTTTGTTCATGTAAAATTTACTCTCATGTAGGTCTTAACATTTTATCTAGTTGGGTTTGGGCTTTGTCATATTTTCCCTTTTTACTTCTTTTGTTTGCCGTGATATTTGGAAAGCTGTTTTTTTCCTACTTGAGATCTTTTAAATCTTGATCATATTTTGGTCATTTCAAATGCTTCTTATATTTAAATGATTTCAATGCTAGTGTCTTTGCTGTGATCTCATATGCAGATTTTATTTTGTGTTTTATCTATGTCTCTTGTTCAAGCATCAAGTTTTTCATTTGCATAAAGTTTCATTTACTTGGTAACAGTACTTAGTCAGACGACTCTACATTGCTTTGGGACAATCTTCTATGCCAGTGCTGCCTCCCAGTCTTGAATTATTTGATTTGACTTATTTCTCATTTAACCAGAGCACATCTTTTAGAAATTACTCTTGGACAGTTGAAGCACTTAAGCCCCACATACATGGCCACACATGCAACACTTAGCTGGGGTTAAAATACATTGCTCCCATCATTTCCGAAAACATCGAATTTCAAAGTGCCAGAATATCTATAGAAATGTATTTGTTTCCTTCATTATTTTAAATTGGTAATCTGTTACTTTTTTAATCTCCATAGGTTACATTTAGCTCAGGAATATTTTCTTAAGTTCATTCATCCATCCATCTGCCCATCTATCTGCCCATCCATCCATCCATTTATCCTTCCATCCACCATTAATCCAATAATATTTACTGTGCACCTATTATATTCTAGGTGCTGGAGAGATCATAGGGCAGGATTTTGCAACCTCAGCATTATGAACCTTTTTGACTGGATAATTCATTGTTGTTGGGCAGGGGTAGGAGGAGGCTCTCCTGGGATTGTAGAATGTTTGGCAGCATTTCTCCACTGAGAAGCACTGATAGCAAAACCTCTCCCTCCACGTTGTGACAACCAAAAATGCTTCTGCGCATTGCCTAATGTTTCTCTGGAGGAAAACTGTGTCTGATTCAGAACCACCACACTGGGGAGTAAAACAGATAATATGCCTGCCCGAGTGGGGTAACTGAAGAAGCATAAGATACAAAAATACATCAGTACATTGTGTGTTCCGTGAGAGCAATGCTGAGGAGACAAGGAGAGCAGAGAAGGTGGGATAGAGGGCCCCTGGGAAGCAAGTCGATGTGCACCCGCAGGAACTGTGAGTCTGAGGGGGTCAGGAGGAAGTGAGGTGGTGGGTCAACTGAGTGTCTGGGCATGAACAGAGTCGCCAGGAGGGAGGGTACTCAGCCAACTCCAGAAATGGAAGTGCCCTTACATCCAAGCCCAAGGGGTGAGGGAGGGAGACAAATCAGCCAGGAAGGAACTGCTCAGTGTGTGGCCTGAGGGCTGGGCCAGAGCTTTGGATAGGGGGAGTGTCACTATTTCTTAGATTACTATTTGTTTATTTATTTATTTTTTCCGTTTTCTCTACATTTTGGTTCCCTCTTGCGGATGGCTTTCTGGCTCTGTTTATTTCTGTCCATTTTATATGTTCATATGTTTACTTTAATACATTAAGTTTTTTGGACCTTTCCCCTAAACTTTGAGATAATTTCTTACACTTGTATTCAATTTTCTTAATTCAGTTTCTGAATATCCCATCACAGATTCCTTGCCTCCACTGCAGTTTTAAAATCAGCAATGATAACTTTTTGTTTCCGCTTGATCATTGACTTTGGATTTCTCCATCTTCCGGACTGTCTTGGATAGTGTCATGCATACCACAGGCCCTTGAATGATGCACGATGGGATTCCGTGTTTGTCACAGTTCCTCGTTTCCCTCAAAGAAAATCTATAGAGGTCTCCGTCCATTTCCCCTTATTTCTTAGCTGGTGCTTCTTTTTAATATTTACTTCTAGATAAGAACCTCTGTGCACCCCAGCCATGAACTCAATGGATTCTGTCCAGATTATTTTTTGATTGGGAAACGTTTAAATTTGCTATAAATTTAATTTCAGCTCAGTATCTTTGTTTCTGTGAATTTCTCTGTTTCCTGGGTCTGGTTGCACAGTTAGGTAGGGACAGAATTATCAGGATGACATGTGGGCTCCCATGGTGCCGTCCAGGCTTTCAGAGGGTTTTCTGAATTTTTCGTAGGTCCACATGTGCTTCTGGAACCCCTCAATTTTACTTCTGGCCTCTCCTAAACAGGGGGATAATGGGGCTCCTGCTGCATCTCTTTTGTTTCCTTCCCAGGAAGCTGACTTCTCCTTTCTTTGCATTTTCCCCATCTGCACCATAATGCAACACAAATGTCTTGTTTCCTTGCAGAGCCTCACTCCCCTAGTTCTAGCATTCATGAGGGTTTTTGCTGTATTTATTATTCTGTTATCTCAATAGTTATCTGTCAGCATGGAAACAGATTGCTGCCTACTCTGCTATCTTAGCCGGAAGGTTCTTTATCATAATCAATCATTTCTTTTTTTTTTTTTTTTTTTAAAGATTTTATTTATTTGACAGAGAGAAACACAGCCAGAGAGGGAACACAAGCAGGGGGAGTGAGAGAGGGAGAAGCAGGCTTCCCGCCGAGCAGGGAGCCCGATGTGGGGCTCGATCCCGGGTCTCCAGGATCATGACTGAGCCGAAGGCAGTAGCTTAACCAACTGAGCCACCCAGGCGCCCCATCAATCATTTCTTTCAGCAGGTATAACTTTCTACATGGAAACAGTGGAGCACTATTTAGGTGTTTGAATGGGAGTCAATGGACACTGTGGAAATGTAAAAGAACAATCACTGAGCAGAGCCATTGCTAAGTTGCAAACCTCAAAAGAAATGCTTGCCAAACAGCTCTGAGAGTGAGTATCTAGCAAGAAGCTGTGAGAGCTCCTATTTGCCCAGAATCTGGAAGGGCCTTTGCACACTGCAGACTTTTAGGCTGGTACTGTCTGGGTGTGGGTAGAAGTTCAAATCTCCTGTTTCCCCCTTATTTTCGATTATTTGACTATTTCAAATGTGTCTTATATGCGGGGTTTTCTCTGTAAAATGAAAATAGATGCTCTTTTTCATGGCACCTTAGAGGCGGTAGTCTGCTTTAGGATGAAGCTGAACTTCTCTTTCCCAGCTACTGGCTGCCAGAAACTTATAGAAGCTGAATGTCAACTTAGTAGCTTTTATAAGAAGTGTGTGGCCCTGGAAGTTGTTGCTGACACTGTGGGTGAAGAATGGAAGGGGTATGAGGTCTGAGTCAGTGGTGGCAATGACAAGCATGGCTTCTCCATGAAGCAGGGTGTCTTGACCTATGGCCATGTTTGCCTACTGCTGAGTGAGTGGCATCCCTGCTCTACAACAAGGAGGACAGGTGAGGGAAAGCACAGTCTCCTTGGGGTTGCATTGTGAAGGCCAATCTCCGTGTTATCAACTTGGTCATTGTAAATAAAAAGGAGGAGAAGGATATTTCTGGACTCATTGATACTACTGTGCCTTGTTGCCCGGGGCCCCCAAAAGCTAGAAGAACCTGCAAACTTTTCCATCTCTCTAAAGAAGACGACGTTTACTACTATGCCATGAGAAAGACCCTAAACAAAGAAGGTAAGAAACTTAGGACCAGATTGCCCAAGAGTCAGCATCTTGTTACTTAACCTGTTGTCTGACACAAATGTCACTGTATTGGTCTGAATAAACAGTGCACTAGAAAAACAAGGAAGAGGCTGCAGAATATGCTAAACTTTTGGCCAAGAGAAAGAAGGAGGCCAAAGAAAAACTCTGGGAATAGATCACTGAGATGGAAGCTGTCCCCTCTGAGAGCTTCTACCTCTAAGCCTGAGTCCAGTCAAAAATGAGATTTATTAAGAGTGACAAATAAATAAGACCAGATATGAAAGAAGAAAGAAGAAAGAAAGAAAGAAAGAAAGAAAGAAAGAAAGAAAGAAAGAAAGAAAGAGAGAGAGAAAGAAAGGAAGGAAGGAAGAAATAAAGAAAAAGAATAGAAAAAATAGTTTGGGGTGTCTGGGTGGTTCAGTTAGCTGAGCGTCTGACACTTGATTTCAGCTGAGGTCCTAATCTCAGGGTGATGAGATAGAGCCCCATGTTGTGCTCTGTGCTCAGTGGGGAGTCTGCTTGTCCCTCTTCCTCTGCCCTTCCTTTGCCCTTGATCTCTCTCTCAAATAAATATATAAGTAAATAAAATCTTAAAGAAAACATTTATTGTCTTACTTAGGATTATAAATACAACTTAAAAGCATTAAATATTATAAGAAAGTTAAAACAATCTCCATTGGAGATCATCATTTTATTTTATTTATTTATTTTTTAAGCATTTTATTTGTTTATTTGACAGAGAGAAACACAGCTAGAGAGGGAACACAAGCAGGGGGAGTGAGAGAGGGAGAAGCAGGCTTCCCGACGAGCGGGGAGCCCAACACAGGGTTCAATCCTGGGACTCCGGGATCATGATCTCAGCTGAAGGCAGATGCTTAACCACTGAGCCACCCAGGCACCCCAAGAGATTGACATTTGAATAAAGTTCTTTTCAGCTATTTTCTCTCTCGACATATATAACACCATATTATTTCACATGATGTTTTTTTTTTCTCTCAGCTTTATCTTCTTGATACCTGTTTATATGAATAAATAAGTCTGCATTATCATCACTGATGAATGAAGACTTTTCTTTTGGATGGACACACTGTGATTTATTTATTTCCATAACTTATTTCCATTCATGGAGAGCAGCTCTATTTCTTCATGATTGCAACATAACCTCAGTATATTTTTTTCTATACTAATCTATGCATGTTTCTTCAACTGCCACCATAGGAAAATTTCCCAGGAATGGCTTCACTAGGTCAAAAGATACACCACATACACACATGTGGAATATGAAATAATGATATATATATAATTATATATTATATTATATATGATTATATATTATATATGATTATGTATCATATATGATATATGAGTGAAGTGATTATATATGTTATATACTGTATATTTCAGTAGGTAACTTATATTCACTGAAGGAAATAGATGGATACATATAAAGAGATATTATATATATATATATAAAATCTTGATATTTGTTCTCAATTGCCTTCTGGGAAGAAACATCTATTTATGCTTCTTAGAATACTTCCAAGAGAATGTAATCTGCAATTCTCTGTGTAACTGGCCCTTACAGAAAAAGAAAAAAAATCTCCTGAAGCTACCTGAAGATGCTTCTGCAAAGCAATGTAACCCCTGATCACTAAGGTGAAGACACAAGGCTCCAGGGATGTATAACCATGTCCTATGTCTGAGACACCAGCAGCAGCATAATGGGATGCAAGAAAGAACTGAGGTCTGGCTGGTTTTTTGTTTTGTTTTTGGTTTTTTTTGACAAGTTATAAGATCTGTAAAAAGTTTTGAGCTTCTTGAAACGCAGGCATGGGTTGGGTGAGCCCAGTGATAAGTAGTAAGGAGGCCACAGATTACTTGGAGCCCTGGGTGTTATAAGCAAATGATGAATCATGGAAAACAACATCAAAAACTAATGATGTACTTTATGGTGACTAATGTAACAATAAAAATCATTTTAAAAATGTAGGTATGGAAACTTGTCTCCACATTAATTTTCTCTAGAAAGTCTATTCATGTCTATTCAACTATTGTTCATGCTATTCACTTATAAGGTCCCAAATACTTCCAGTGATGCTAGAGGACACATCTGCCAAATGCACAAAATGCATCCTGCTCATCTGAAACATCTTCTGGGCAAAACTGCTCTTAATGAATGAGAAAAGTAGAACAAGATAAATGGAATTTGGTACTTATAATTTTAATCATATATGGGGGCTGAATTGTGATACACAGGAGTTTACATGTTTTGAACTGTTAATTATAAATCTTCTATATAAAATATAGGCATTATATAAAAATGGCTATATAAATATATATAATGCCTAATAATACACAATATGCATAGCATATAAATCTTAATCTCCCAGGAAACAACATTGTCTAATAATCAAAGATTTCCAACAAGATTTACAGCTTCCCACCCTTCCTAAGAATAGACCCTGGCTTTACCTGACAATTTTCAGAGCTACGCGAAGACAAACCATCCCAACAAAAGACTGTGAACTTCAGTGAGTCAGAGAGACACACAAAAAATCCACAGATGCTGGTTTTCTCTGCTAAAATGATGTGCCCTTCTCCCTATTGAATCCAGACCATTTATTTTTCCTATCTATCAAACATACAAAGCATTCCTCACCTGTCAGTAGGCAGGGCATCCTGTGGATGACTAAATGTAAAGTCATGTCAGGTGGAATCAATTAGCACCAATTAACAGAATCTCTCAGTTTTAAGCCACCTGATCAGTTGAGGCATTTAAAGGTCTGACAAGTGCAGATGAGCAACACGTGTCACAGTTCAGGGAGGTAAGTGGTCCAATTAGTGAGACAATATTTGGCTGCCATACTAAGAATGCTACTGACCTTCCCCAGCACGATGGCTTCCCACCTCCTTTTAACTTTGCAAAAATATCTTCTCTCCATGTGCCTCAAGTTGTATGCTGAATGTTTATTATATCTCGTTCTCTTTTCAGTCTTACCCTTTGCTGGGTGAACAGAGTCAAGACATGTTGGCCTTTTTTTTTTGCCCCAGAGGGCAAAGGTAAAGGAAGAGGCTGTGTGAGAAACTGGGGAGCGGGGGGAGCAGGACAGCAGGGAGGAAACAGCCTTTATGAAATGTTACTTAAAATGCCAGAGTTGACATCTATAGAAGAGTACCTAAGTCAGCTATGATGAAAATGAAAATGTTATACACTTCAAATTTTCTCTGTTATTTCTGTGAGGTAGCTATTTAATGACAATGATTATTCATTAGCTGATGAAATTTAAAACATTAAGTAGATACTTCGTGTCAAAATAAGAATGGAAGGATTGATCATCTCTTATCTAAATGGACACGAGTGATATAACTCAAACAGCCTTAAACCTAAAAGAAAAAAAGTACTTCCTCTGCTAATTTTTGGGTTGTTCTCCCTCCTTTCCAAGAGTCATTGTGAACATGGTGGGTGAGACTCCTTGTTGTTCAGCTTCATATCTGTGCAGGTTTTTCTATCTGTCTCTTTTATCTCTACATACACTCTCTAATATCTGTTTCCCACTCATTGGAAGAAGGCGGCTTTGTAAGTGGAAGGTGGGTTCTCAGAGCTTTTACCTGCACTTTATTCTGTTATACTCTTGCTCATTACATAACTATCTCAGCTGTTAATGAGAGCCATGGCGCTTCTGGCACAAACACATGTCCATATTTCACAAAATTTCTGGGGTCAAAAGAGAAAAGGAACTTCTGGGACTTCCTCAAGATAAAAAGCCTCTGCACAGTAAAGGAGACAGTCAACAAAACTAAGAGGAATGGGAGCAGGTATTTGCAAATGACACTACAGACAAACGGCTAATATCCAAGATTTATAAGGAACTTCTCAAACTCAACACCCAAAAAACAAATAATCAAGTAAAAAAAATGGGCAGAAGACATGAACAGACACTTCTCAGAAGAAGACATACACATGGCTAACACACACATGAAAAAATGTTCACCATCATTAGCCATCAGGGAAAATCAAATCAAAACCACACTGATACCAGTTAGAATGGCAAACATTAACAAGGCAAGAAATAACAAATGTTGGAGAGGCTGTGGAGAAAGGGGAACCCTCTTACGCTGTTGGTGGGAATGCAAGTAGGTACAGCCACTTGAGAAAACAGCATGGAGTTCCCTCAAAAAAATAAAAAATAGAGCTACTGACAATTGCACTGCTGGGTATTTACTCCGAAGATACAGGTGTAGTGAAAACAAGGGGCACATGCACCCTAATGTTCATAGCAGCAGTGTCCACAATAGCCAAACTGTGGAAAGAGCTGAGATGCCCTTCAAGAGATGAATGGATAAAGAAGATGTGGTCCATTTATACAATGGAATATTACTTAGCCATCAGAAAGGATGAATACCCAACCTTTGCATCAACATGGATGGAACTGGAGGAGATTATTCTGAGTGAAATAAGTCAAGCAGAAAAAGTCAATTATTGTATGGTTTCACTTTTTTGTGGAACAAAAGGAATAGCATGGAGGACATTAGAAGGAGGAAGGGAAAAATGGAAGGGGGGAAATTGGAGGGAGAGACAGACAATGAGAGACTGTGGACTCTGGAAATAAAACTGAGAATTTTAGAAGAGAGGAGGGTGAGGGGATGGGTGAGCTGGGTGAAGGGTATTAAGGAGGGCATGTAGTGCATGGAGCACTGGGTATTATATGCAAATAACAAAACATGAATGAATCACTACATCAAAAACTAATGATGTACTTTATGGTGACTAACATTAACATTTAAAAAAAAAAACAAGAAATAAATGTTGATGAAAATAAAAAAAAAAGGACCCTTATACACTGTTAGTGGGATTACAGCCATGTTTAAGAGGTGGAAAGAAGCACTGGGAATGCCTTGTTACAATATATTTCCACCACTTATGAAGCAGTAAAATGTCACTCAAAGGTGGAGTTGGCTGCAAAAATTTGAAGATAGTATAATTAATAGGCTAAGACAGAAGAGAAAATGCAATCATATAAATGCTAAAATAAAGCCAGCAGAGGTAGGAAAAAAGAACACACACACACACACACACACACACACACACACACACAGAACAAAGGCAATCAATAAAAAGTTGTTCCATATGTGGTAGATATTAATATAGCTATATCACTTTAAATGCCAATAATTTAAATATATCAAATAAAAGAGATTGACAGAGACTGTCAGAGTGGATAAAAAAATTAAAAGACTTACCTATATGTTGTCTGTAAGGAACTTGCTTTAGGTATAATAATTTATGTTAAATGTAAAGGTATAGAGAAAGCTATACCATGCCCATGCTATTACCAATCAAAAGGAAGATAAAGTAGGCATATTAATTTCAGTGAAACTTCTTTCAGAGCAGGGAAAATTGTCAGAGATAAAGAGAAGAATTTCATAATGATAAAGACTCCAATTCTACAAGGAGATTTAACAAACTTATTTAATGACAGAGTATCAAAACACATAAGGCAAAAACTGATGGGACTGCATAGAGAAGTAGATGAATCTACTTTCCTAGTTGGAGACTTCAGCAGTCCTCTATCAGTAATTGACAGATCCAACAGATAGAAAATCAGAAAGAATGTAGTGGAACTGAATAGCACCATCAATCAACTGGATCTAATTGACATTTATAGAGTACTTCACTCAACGGTGGCTGAATACACATGCTTCTGAGGCTTACATGGAATAGTCACCATTACAGATCACATTTTGGTCTATAAAATACCACTTAAATTTAAAAGAATAGGAATTATACAAAATGGTTACTAGCACCTGGACTTCAATTACATTGAACTAGAAATTAATAGCAAAAATATAGATGGTAAATCCTAAAATGTGGGGATGTGGGGCCATTAAAAATCACACTTCTAACTAATAAATGCATCAAAAAAGTCCCAAGTGATATTAAAAATATCTTGTACTAAGTGAAAACAAAATATGACTGATCAGAAATTGTGGAATGTAGTGAAAGTAGCACTAAGTGAAATGCACAGCTTTGAATGGATATCTTAGAAGAGAAAAAACAAGATCTAAAAAAAAAAAAAAAAAACTAATGTAAGGAAACACTTCAGGAAACCAAAATAAGAGCAAACAAAGTCCTAAATAAAAAGAAGAAAAAAGTGTCAATGAAACAATGAAATTGAAAGTATGAACATAATAGAGAAAATCAACACAATCCAAAGCTGGTTCTTTGAAAAAGGCAATAGAATTGATAAAACCCTAGACAACTAACCAAGAGAAAAAGAGAGAATATCTAAATTACCAATATCTTAATATTTATTAAATAAATTGAATAAAAAATTAATAAACTTCCAAAATAGAAAGTGCCAGGCTCAGATGTTTTCATTGGTGAAGTCTACCAGACATTCAAGGAAGAAATGGTGCCAATTCTCTACAATCTATAAAGAAAATAGAAGAGAAAGGAACACTTCCTACCTCATCCTATGAGGCCAGCATTACCCTAAAACTAATAGTAGACAAAGACATTACAGAAATGGTCAACATATCTCATGAACTAAATGTAAAAATCCTCAGCACCATATTGAACATAACAATGTGTGTAAAGAAATATATACCATGACCAAGTAGAACATATTTCAGATAGTCAAGGTTAGTTAACATTGGAAAATCAATTATTTTAATTCATTACATAAATAGGTCAAAAAAAGAAAAATCATAAGATTATGTTAATAGATACAGAAAAAATCAACAAAAATCCATTTATCCTTCCATGAAAAAAATATTCTCAGAAAACTAGAAATATAAGGAAACTTCCTGACCATGATAGAAAACATTTACAAAAATCCTTCAGCTAATACTTACTTAACGGTGAGAAACTGGATGCTTTTCCCCTAAGATCAGAGATAAGCTAAGGATGTCCCGTCTCCCTACTACTCTTCAATATCCTATTGGAAATCTTAGCTAATGCAAAAAGACAAGCAAAAAAGTGTACAAATTAGGGAGAGAGAAATTAAATTATCTTTGTTGGCCTCTAGAGGATTGAAATGTAAATTAAAAAAAGAGAAAAATTAAAAATTGCAAAACTCTCCCACTACACATTAAAATGACTACACAGAAAAATTAACAAAACATACAAAATCCATGGTTTGATATTAATTTCAAACTACTTATTTTTCTCAATCTACTTCTATGTGGACCAACAATTTTTTTCCCTAAAAATCTGCAAAAAGATACATTATTCGAAATTTCCTTGAAAATGAGTAGAATGCTGCTGAAGGCTGTTTGTCATAAATGTGGTTTTAATTTATTTTAATTTATATAGGTTAAATTAATATACATAAAATATTCAGATAAAGGTACTTTCTGCAACTTCCAATACACAGAGAAACTAAAACTGATGAACACTTTAATAGGCTAAAAAATTAATAATCAAACAATTTGGGGATTATTTAAGTTGTTTTTGAAGGAATATAACAAAAACTATTTGTAGCTTCTTTAATCAAGAAAAGGAAGCTCATCATGGAACAGAAGACATATTCAAGAAAATCACTGCGACTCAGTCTAAGACATATTCAGAATGTCCAGCATCCCTATATTGCTTGTGTCCCACCTCATTCCCAACTTACATCTTTTGCTCTGCTAACCTCCTTTTGATTAGCCTCAGTTCATGTGCAGAAACAGTGATTCTCCCACTTTTGTTCTTGAATTTGCATGTTACTGATTTAGTCATGTGCCAAAATCAATTAGCTGTTTTCTGAATCTCAGTTAAATAATATATCAGAAAACATGGCAATGCCCATGTATACATGAGCAGTATTGAACATTACTGTGCATGAACAAAATGCAACAAGATACCACTTTTCACTCAGCAGCTCTTTTCTCTCTGCTTTTAAGTTTTTATAGCTATCATCTATCTATCTATCTATCATCTATCTATCATCATCTATCATCTTTTTGTTTATTAGCCCCAAACTGTGAGTAGTCTATATGCCCATTGAGAGGAGAATAAAACACTGATTTGAGGGCACCTGGGTGACACAGTTGGCTAAGTGTCCAACCTTTGGTTTCACCCCAGGTCATGATGTCAGTGTCACGAGATTGAGCCCCTCATCAAGCTCTGCACTCTGCATGGAGTCTGCTTAAGATTCCTTTCCCCCTCTGTCCCTCTTCCTCCTCTCTAAAAAATAATAAATAAATCTTTAAAAACAAACTATAGTTTGTTCATTCCATGGAATTACTCAACAATATACAGGAATGGTTACTAGCACCTGAAATGACATCAATGGATCCAGAAATATTATGCTGAATGAAAGAAGCCAGATGTAAGGGAATCTGCATTAATCCATTGTATGAAGTCCCAGAACAAGCAAAACTAGACTATACTAGTAAAAATTATGATGGTGGTGTGCGGAGGGCAGGAGATTGACTGTAAAAAGGCATGAGGGCATTTTTTGAGATGATGGAATAGTTTTATATAATAACTTGTATCTTAGCTGTACAGATTACATGTTGGTTAAACTCCATCAGACTGCAAACTTGAGAGCTGTGTCTTTTACCAAATGTGCATTATATTTCAATAAAGCAAAGTAAGCAACACCTTAGATTGAACTCTGTGAAATTGGTTATAAGATCGTTTTCAGGAACAAAGTGGAAATTTTTATACAATCCAATCTATTAATAGTTTTGGCCTCCAGAGAAGACATGAAAGTTCTCCTTCAGAAATTTCTAGAAGAGTTTGTAGAATTTTCTAGAACTACTAGAGGGGAGTTGGGAGCAGTAAGAGGTAGAAAAACAATGGACTGTGTATTAGAAGTGTGCCGTGGAAAATCATTGTGAGAGAGCAGGAAAAGGCTTAGGCTCTACTCCTCTGTCCCTAATGGTATGTGCGCATGCATAGGCATATAAATGTGTACACATGCATGTGTGTAGACATGTCTAAGAGAATACACATGTGTATTTGTCGGTGCAAATGCATACACATGCCTGAGTGTACACACATCTGTGCACCTGTGTGCTTGTATGTTGTATGCATGTGTGTGAGCACATTGTGTAGGCACATGCCTTTATATATTTACATTGTGTGTGAATAAGGGGGTTTTGTGGTTAGGAATGAATTTCCAACACCTATCAAGGCTTCCATGTGCCTATTGCATACAGAAAACACCAAATTGGCCTTCCTGTAAGAGAAAAGGTGGCTGAGTTTTAAGACAGACTGGACAATTTATCTGAGTTAGTTGCCTTTTTTTTTTTCTCTTTTGCATTATACTTTGCTCAGGCATTTTGTGGCATCCTTCTAAGAATCTGGATCAGGTTGTTTCATGTAATAATGGTTTTCATTCTGGAAATCATAAAACTTTCAGTTAGAACATGTATTTTTACTGGTTGAGACTTATTCTAATGTTGTAAGGCTGTAAATCTGTGAGCTGTCAGCAAATCCTTCTCAGATTGCCAGGGACCCAACAGTCTGAATGCACATGTGGAAAATATTGAGAGGAGGCTGTGGGGATGCACTGGTTTATTGGGAAACTGAAAACAGTAAATAGTTAATTGAGTAGAAAATAGGTTTGGCAAGGTTTTATGAGCTGGAGATAAAACTTGATAGACTGGACTCTGAAATCATACAAATGAGAATTTATATTGTTCAAACTCAAGTCAATGGCCTGTGACAATTATGGGTCAGTTGTGAGTCTGGCCAGGGGCCTTGGAAAGATATGCTTGGCTCATATTCCAGGAGGATGGCCACGGTGGACACTGCGTGGACAGACCCTCCTTTTCCGTGGGACCACCATCTATTCTTCAGTGAGTGAAAAACAGCCCCCAGAGGCAGCCATGCAGCACTGGGTCCACCGAATTACCCACCTAGGGTATCTGCCAACTGTGAAGAGGTCTTAGTCTGGGTGCCACGAGGGAGACTTCTATTCCAGAAGGCAGTTGAATCTGTTGTTCTTGCAGATGAGTTTGGTTTATAAAAGCTGCTGGAGTTTCTTATGGAAGATAAAACGGGAAACCAAATAAAACAACTAAACAATACGAAGTCAAGAAGAAAGGAAACAGAAAACCAGGTTGCAATAAAACATGTCAAAAATAACAACAGGGATAGCAAGAGTTAATAATTATATGGCAATTACAATGTGCCAGAGAATGTTCTAGGGACTTCACATACACAGACTCATTTCATCAGAAAATTCTGTGAGATAAGGACTAAAATTGTCCCATTTCACAGATAATAAAACTATAGCACAGAGAGTTTAAATGACTTGCCCAGGATAGCACAGCTAAGTGGCAAACACAGGAAGTTGGGTTGGCTAATTGTTTTCCTAACAATTATTTATAGCAATTTAGTAATGTATCTCCGAAAATTGCTTATCTGGAGTTTGATTTATATTCAGATATTAGCATACTAACTGACACACTAACTGACATGTGTCTGTACGCGTGTGTGCATGTATCTACACACACATGAACACATACACATTCACACATAACTTCATAAGAGAAAGAGCACGAGTGACCTTTGGAATTAGATCTGCATTCTGCAGTTGGCAGATGGCTGTCCTTTGGCAAGTCATTGAACTCTGGATTTCAGTGTGTTGCTTGTGGAATTTGGTTTTGTGATGCTTTCCCTAGAAGGATTAAGGAATAGTAGCTGGAACTAAAAAGGCATTGAAACACCTGGCAACCTTTATCATTTTGTTCGTAATAGTTGATTAAGGACAATTATTTTTGAAAATAAGGAGTGCCTATTCTTGTCTTAGTAGAGCTGGGACCTCCAACAGCTTTTCTGCCCAAATTATCCTCCTTATTTTAAAAATCTTTTCCCCTACCAGATGACTAGACATATATTCAGCTGTCTTTCAGAGCTCAGAATTTGGAACTTCTCTTCCATGCCCTCCTGTTACCTGCCCGTGCATTGCTTATGAAGAATGAGACCGACAATGAAGCATGTACACTAGGGTTGTGCCAGTTTCCCCCAAATCTTCCCAGCATGGATGAGGTCATCCCCTGGGCCTGGCTGTTCAAGTGCAGGTCTGGACGGGGACGGGGGGGGGGGGACGGGACAGGTGTAATGACATGTACTGGGCTGATGTCAAAACAAAAAGCCTCATGGAACCCTTTGCTTGAGCAAAGGCTGTCCTAGTGTCATTGGTCAATTTTGCAATTTGTCGGGTCCCTATTTTGGGAACTGGACTCATTTCCTCTTTTGGAGGTTTTAGGTAATGGCACTATCATTGGAGAACAACGTAAAACCAAACTAGACAAGAAAAGCCTCTTTTTCACTCATTGTTGACAATTGCTTGGTCATTTTCAAATTAGAGAATGGCATTTGATGCTCTGGTTTTACAGTTCTATGGTTGGAGTAGGGCTGTGGCCCGAAGTGAGGTTTTCCTGTGAGTAGCTCCAGACACCCGATTTCTCCCAAGCACTTCACCATCAAGCCTCCCAATCACAGTGGTCTTCTTTATGTTTATAAGAGTTTTACGACATAGATCTTACTAAATTGGACCTAGGGAATCGCAAAAATAAGCTTAAAAGCCTTCTGAGATTTCTTCTTGGGCAGTAATCTTTTCTCCCCCATATATGTATAGCTTGTTTATGATCCTGTAGTAGGTCCTTATGGCCTGTCTTATTTCAGCTATCCATCCATCCACCAATTTTCAAACTTTCTATCATCAATCAATCATTGATCTCTATCTATCACATCTATCATCTATCTGTCTGGCTATCGTTAATCAGTCATTTATCTACACCTAGCCTATCTACCTATACTCTACCCATAATCATCTTATTTTTCCTACTCTTGCAGTTATTTCCAAGGTGGGATAGTGGTGGACAAGACTTGCTTTATTTTTAAGATTCACATATAGCAACATCATGTTTTATAAAACTCAGGGCTTTAAAATGCTTTTTTTTTTCTCCCCAAAATTGTTTTGATTTGAAACAATCATAGGAAACTCTCATTTACCCTCTATTGCATGGTTTTGCCTCAGACCTTACCAATCCCGATCTCCTACCACCTACTCACTCTGGAATACAAAGAATATCCAAAAGAATCAGTAGCACATGATAAATTGGAATCATGTGAAGGACGAAAATAGCAATAAAATTCTAAAATATCCTGGCAAGAATCATGAAAATAGTTATGTTCAAGACACTGAAGGAAAGAAGGGATATTATTGGGGAAAATAAAAGGCCCCAAAGTATTACTTTAATATATTCATTGTCAATTGTGTTTGTTAAATAATAGACACATTTTTCACATTTGGTGTTCTTGAAGGAAACATATTCATATCTATACAAATCAACATTCCTGCCAAGGGAAAGATTTTCTTTGGGGAAGCAAGCATTCTGTTGGATAGCTTTGCATGTCAGTTTGACTAGGTGCATGGATGGATCATTGTGCCTTGCCACACTCCCCTGGCTGTGAATCTCACATGTAGTTGGGAACTAGGATACAACCGCTATGAGTGTGTTAGAACCAAGACATTGTATGCTCACAAAACACTGTGAGGCAGCCCGAGGCTTTCTTTTTGCAGTCCTAATTATAGTTATGAGGATTCCAACTGTGACTTTCTGAGCTAAGTCCGTGGGCATTTCCCATTCATTCATTCATCCATTTGTTGACAGTCACTAATGGCTAACCTGTGTCTGCTAACTTGCTGGGAAATCTTTACCGAGTATAATAGGATTACAGCAATGGACACGTATGTACATACTCGATACTAGGGGCCAAGAATATAGTCTCTCTCTCTCTCTTTTTAAAGATTTTCTTTCTTTATTTGTGTGTGTGAGAGAGACAGCACAAGCAGGGGTAGGGGCAGTGGGAGAACGAGGCTGCCACATTAAAACACCTGATCAGGGGCACCTGGGTGGTGCAGTTAGTTAAGCATCTAATTCTTGGTTTTGGCTCAGGCCATGATCTCAAGGTCATGAGATCAAACCAGGTGTGAGGCTCCATGCTCAGTGCAGAGTCTGCTTAAGACTCTCTTTCCCTCTTCCTGTACCCCTCCCTACTGTACGCTCTCTCTAAAAGTTATAAATAAATATTTTTAAAATTAAAGAAAAAAAACATGTCTGGGGAGGAACAGGGTGTTTTAGGGGAAGAGGAAGGGGGGCTCAAGTCATTGTTTATAGCATGGCACACCGTGGGCAGAGTCTGACTACAGGGAGGAGATGTATCATCTGGAAACCAGATTCTGTTTCAGTTCCAGGTTTGGGTCTTGTTCTACACAGAATAAGGATCCACTGAAGGATGGCAGTGTATTTATACACCAGATGCTCTCTGGGTAGTGAAATAGGATGGGGGACTGCAGCATGGCAGAGGAAGTCTACCTGGGTCAGAGTTCTCCACATCTCAGGAACAGGTGCACCTGAGATGCCACAGTGTCTCTCAGACTTGTGACAACAGAGCAGTAGTGAGCAACTTCTACTTCATATCACAATGAGCCCAAGTTAGCAGGAGATAATTCCATTTAATTCATTTATGTTCCCCAAATGTTTATTATAAGCTTTTCCCAAAATACATACAAAATATAAGGAATATTTAAACATCTATTTGCTCACCACCTAGATTCAATCATTGTTAATATTTTTCTCTATTTCTTTATTCTCTTTGTGTGTATATATTACTTTGTCTATTATTTGCTTTTTCTTACACTGTCCCTATTTTCTATCAGGTGGATTAGGGCTTTTCTTTGTATAGTGAATACAGCACACTAAGAATGTAAGAATGTAACGTCAGAATGTTACATTATAAAATATATTGAAATAATTATTTCCTATGTGATTATGTTTTCGATTTGACATATGTACACTTGTTTGTTTCATTTCATTCTCAGTTTCATGTCTTTCTTTTTTCCCCTTTTGGTTTCAATATTTTTGATTATGTAAAATGTTTATTCCATTGGAAACTAAATAGTATACTCATAGACTCTTTATTTCCATCTCTTTGCCATCCATTCTGTTTTGACTCTCATTATTTTGTCTACTTTACCCACCAAGAATTTAATTGTTTTTACCAAAAAACCCCACACCCAAGTAGGTACATTTATATCATTCTTTCTATTACAACATAGGGATAAGGGAGCTTTAGATATTCATTGTTTTGTACTTGTTTTTTTTTTTTAACTTAAATATATACATCCTGGAGCCCTCTTCATGTCATTTCTTTAGGGATTAATTTTTTCTTACAGCTGAATAATATACCATTTTGTGAATATGCCAACAGTCCCTTAATCAAAGGCATCTGAATTGTTTCCTCCCTTCTACTTTGTATACCATGTCATAGAATGTAACTTCTTTTATTCAGTGCTTTATATTTATGGACTTTACCATCAGGGTATATTCCTAAAAAGAGGATTTCTGCGCCAAAGTGTTTCTGTGTATGTGGTGTGTGTGTGTGTGTGTGTGTGTGTGTGTGTGTGTGTGATTTTTATAGATACATGCCAAAAATATCCTTTGTAGGTGTTTTCTTGTTGTTTGTTTTTTATAATGCATTATATGGGTGTGGCTGTTTCTTCAAGCCTCACCATGAGTTTTGTCAAACTTCTAGAAGTTTTGCTGATCTGATCATTGATAATTTGTATGCAAATGAATCAAACCCACAGGTGATCCAACTGTGATGCAAGACATGGACTTTAAGATAACTATGGCTAAGCTTCTGTACAGCAAAGGAAACCGTCAACAAAACAAAGATGGGGAGAAGATATTTACAAATGACACTACAGACAAAAGGGCTGGTATCCAAGATCTATAAAGAACTACTCAAACTCAACATCCAAAAAGAAGATGAACACATCAAAAAATGGGCAAGAGACATGAAGAGGCACTTCTCCATAGAAGATATACAAATGGCTAACAGACACATGAAAAGATGTTCATCGTCACTAGCTATCAGGGAAATTCAAATCAAAACCACACTGAGATACCACCTTACACCAGTCAGAATGGCCAAAATTAACAAGTCAGGGAACAACAAGTGTTGGAGAGGCTGCGGAGAAAGAGGAACACTCCTACACTGTTAGTGGGAATGCAAGTTGGTGCAGCTGCTTTGGAAAACAGTGTGGAGATTCCTTAAAAAATTAAAAATATAACTACCCTATGACCCTGTAATTGCACTAGTGGGCATTTACCCCAAAGATACAGATGTAGTGAAAAGAAGGGCCATATGTACCCCAATGTTCATTGCAGCAATGGCCACAATCGCCAAACTGTGGAAAGAGCCAAGGTGCCCTTCAACAGATGAATGGATAAAGAAGACATGGTACATATATACAATGGAATACTACACCTCCATCAGAAAGGATGAATATGTAACTTTTGTAGCAACATGAACTGGATTGGAAGACATTATGCTGAGTGAAATAAGCCAAGTAGAAAAAGTCAAGTATCACATGGTTTCACTTACTTGTGGTGCATAAGGGGTAATATAGAAGACAGTAGGAGCAGAAAAGTAAATGGGAAATAGGGTAATTCGGGGAGAGAAACAAAAACATGAGAGACTTTGGACTAAGAAACAAACTGAGGGACTTGGAGGGAGGGGATGGAGGGATGGGAGAGTCTCGTGGTGGGTACTGATGGCACCTATTGCATGGAGCACTAGGTGTGGGGCATGGGCAATGAATCTTGGAACACTGAAAAAATAAATTTAAAGTAAAAAGAAATAAAAAATATAACTATGGTTATTCTGCTTAAGAGTAAGATTGAAGACAGATAGCTTCATCAAATATCAGAAATCTATGAAAAGACATTAACTGTTAATTCTAGAACTAAAACATAAAATAACTGGGATTAGTGACACAACAGATGTTTTAAGAGCATATTAGATAGAGTGGAAGAGAACATAATAGACCTGGAAGATAGGTTAATGGGAAATACCCAGACGGAAGCATGAGAAAGAAAAGAATAGAAGATACAGGGGAGTGTAAGGAACACATTTAAGAGGTATAATATATGTGTAGCTGGAGTTTCAGAAGACAGTGCCAACATTTTAAGAAATGAGAGCTATTTCCCCCCAATACAGAAATTTATCAGTCAATGCACAGATTCAAGGGTTACTATAGAACTCATGCAGGATTTAAAATAAAACACAAGAAAACCTGTGGTGCAACATAGTAAAACTCCTAAAAACAGAGGTAAAAGAGAAAGTAAAAGAGAAACTCTCCTAGGCAGCTAGAAAAGAAAGTCAGTTTAAAGGTGCAATAGAGCCAAGGTGTCTTAGAGCAAGTTTCTCAGTAGAAACTATGCAGGGCAAAGGATAATGGAATCATATGCTTTGGATGTAGAAGGAAAATAACTTAATACAGTATTTTTTTCTTAAGATTTTGTTTATTTATTTGAAAGAAAGTGAGTGGGGAGAGGTAAGGAGGTGGAGGGAGAGGAACATGAAGACCCTGCACTGAGCATGGAGCTTGATGCAGGGTTTGATCCCAGGGCCCTGAGACCATAACCTGAGTGGAAACCAAGAGTCCAACACTCAACATCTGAGCTGCCCACATGCTCCTACTTTAATATAGAATTTAAATGAAGTGACAACATCCTTCAAAATTATGGTAAAATAAAAAACCCCACAAAACTATGGTAAAATATAGAAAATTCCAAGGGAAAAAACCCCTAAAATAATTGTCCATTGTTTGGTGCAAACTAAGGGTGCTCTTCAGGCTGTTGGCTAATACATCTAGTGGAAGATTGCAGATCTGAGAACAAAATGATAATATTGTAAAGGACATTGTACTTCAAGCAATGTGAAGAAGTTAGAATATTTTAGTTATACCTATAAATTTCATTTTATGTCTGCTTCGATGATGAAACCACCCATGGAATCCCAAACTTTGCATGTCTTATGGACGTCCGGAGTGTTACATCCAGAGAACAGGGTGGCTATGAAGGCAGCAGGGATGAAGGGAAGGGTGTCCAAGTAGGAGCACCTCCTTATAGAATTAAAGATGGGAAACTTTCAAAGTCATGTTATCATTGGAACTCACTTCAAATGCAGTTAAGAATCAAGGTTAATAGGTATAATAACTTGAACTCAAATAAGTAAAGTCACTGAAGGATGACTGCTGTGCGTTTTATAATCACACACACAAAATTGAACTTGTGAAAACATTTCTGAGTGTAGGATAGGTTGTATTTTAAGAATTATTTTTTCCCATAGCTTTCCTTATCTTAAAAAATATCTAGCATTAGAAACAGATGCATTTTTCTATTTTATTTAATAAATTTCAATAAATTTATTTTAAAATCCCTTTTTTCCCTAAGAAGTTTTTGTATGTCAGATACTAGACTAGTTACAGGAAGAAGTACAGAAAAATAAAAAAAAAATTATCATCATGAAGTTTATAATCTAGTGAAAGAGTCACTGAAGTAAGAAAAAAAACCTGCTGTGTGGTATGTTAAGAGTTCAGAGTAGAAGACTACATTGGTCCTCTGACGGCATGGAGAAAGAAGCTGCTTAAGGTCCATCTTGGAGGAAAGGATTTCCTTCATAGAATCTCAGGGAAGATAATATTTCAGAGAAATGTTAAGGCATAGAAGAGAGTCATCAGGTATGAAAGGGGTTCTTGTGTGGTAGTGGTGTGGTCAGTGTCAGCAGATGTGAAACGGTAGCCAGGTGTGATGTAGAGCACGGCAACGGTGAGAAATTCAGCATCTCAGTGCATATTCCATGCATAGGAAAGGGACAGGGTAGACTCATAGAAGTCCTTTAATTAGACTTTACCTTGAATGATTTTATTTTATTTTTTAAAGATTTTATGTATGTATGTATTTGACAGAGTCCACGGGGTGGGGATGGACAGAGGTAGAGGGAGAATCTCAAGCAGACTCCATGCTGAGCACAGAGCCTGATGCAGGGCTCAATCCCAGAACCCTGAGATCATGACCTAAGCTGAAATCAAGAGTTGGGCTTCCAACCAAGTGAGCCACCCAAGCGCCCCTACCCTGAATTATTTTAAAGAAAGTGATGAGGTTAGTGCATTTCAGGAGTGGCATTCTGGCCATTGTCTGAGAGCTGTAAGATTGCAATCAAGAACCAATAAGGTAGTAATTTCAAGTGAATTCAGCCTGTGGTGGGAGCCAGAATTATGGATACTCTCCCGGACAAGAACTAGAGAGGTCTTACTTTTCATCTCACTTCCTCTTCATGATGATCCTATATGGGTATTTTTATTATAGCAGATGCAAATCTTAGGTTTATATGCAATACTATTACTTTATGTGTTCTATACTTATTCTGAATATGCTTTGAATGCCCTCCCACTTGCATTAGAGATGTACTTAGAGTTAACCAATAAATTCTTGTAACTGAGCTCCTTCCCAGAGTCCACTGCAACCTTATAGCCAAGGGTGTGTTTAAGTCCTGGAGAGTTGACATTGCTGAGGTCAGAGATCTATCTATCATCTCTGTCCGAAGCTGAAATCCTCTAAGGCATCCTGAGGTCGATCCACAGGGGCCATCATAACCAAGCCTTTGTATCTCATGCCCGAATCTCTGCTTAGAAAACTTCAAAGCCAAATATTTGCCTATTTTCTTTATTACTTTTCTGTGCATTTTGTAAAAACATTTTCTTGAAGCAAGAGATGCCTCATAGTCTAGCTGTTGAATAGCAAAAGGTCGCAGGGAAACAAGAAATCCTGCAGAAAACACAACGATGGATACCCCAGGTTTTTATTAAAACATCTTTGGTCCTACACTGAAACACTTTATATTGAGACATTGTATGTTTAATTTTATGTTGAAACATTTTCGTTTCCTTATTTACAAGTGAAGAGACAAAACTTGCCAAATTACAGGTCAGGCAATCAGGGTCATGGGAAAGTATGAGGACAGATTAGAGAGATTTCCTTTTTAAATTTCCTTTTAGAATATATGTGGTGGGAAGAAAGTATCTGGCTAGAATAAGAAGCTAATATCAATAGAAAGTCAGATTATAAAAATATATATAAACAAGTAATTCAGCCAAATTGCCTTTTCAGAATCAAAATGGAAGGGTGAGACACTGTATAAGTTAATAATTATGTTGCTATGGTTACTCTTCCTGATTGGAATGATGCTGTTGAATAATTGGTTATTTTAAATTGACTTCAGGTAACAATTTATTGGGGAAAGACTCTTGATTTGCATCTAGTTATATTTTTTTGAAGATTCTATTTATTTATTTGACAGAGAGAGATCACAAGTAGGCAGAGAGGCAGGCAGAGAAAAAGGAGGAAGAAGGCTCCCTGTGGAGCAGAGAGCCCAATGTGGGACTCCATCTCAAGACCCTGAGATCATGACCTGAGTCAAAGGCAGAGGCTTAACCCTCTGAGACACCCAGGCACCCCTAGACATTTTTTTTTAAATCATCATTTCTATGGGATTTTGGTGCAGATCTACAGGTGAAAATTAAAAATTAGTTGTTTACAGTTACATATTTCTTAAAAGTACATATTTGTGTTTCAAGAACACAAGACTGGATAATTAGTTTCTATTTTACCTTCCTGGGGATATTATCATGGAGGTCAACATAGAAACGTCCTACAACTGGGAGTTGGACAGAAGTAGAGTTGTGTCATATTACTCACTAACATGCTATCAAGATCAAGTTAATTGAAATCTTTGTGCCTTAGTGTTCTAATTTATATAGTGCAGATAACCATCTTAATAGCATGTAATAAGATGTACAATAATGTGCTGGGAATCTGTTTCCATTATCTTAGACTGGCATTTCTGTGGTTACAGCTATTAAAATTACATCCATAGAAAAGGGAAGAAAATAGCAAGGCACCATTCATTTGAAAACTTGGTTACTAGTAACAAATAATGTAAATACATTTGGGGAGTCACATCCAAAAGGAATATGTAAGGGGATTCTAGATTGTTTGCTATGAAATTGATGTGGCTGATGTCAGTGATAGAAAATCTTTCTCTGTCACATGAATTAACTACTAAATTAACAACTAAATTAACATTATGTGTTAAATATACTTATTAACTCTATTTGTGATATAGGGCACACTGCAAACATTAAAGGAATAGAGAGTGAACATTGCATGGTGTTTTCCTTTGAGGGACTGTACCAAGTAGATGTTAAAAGACTCAGAAGCAGTGCCATGCCAAGCCATATCAGAGTCTGAGGCAAAAGAAAAATCAGTGATACTAATCCTGTCTTTATTTAAAATTTTTATATTTCATTTGTTGTGGTGGCTGATTTTGTGTGTAAGCTTGACCGAAACACAGGGCGCCCATATATTTGGTCAAACATTACTCTGTGTTTCTGTGGAGATTTTTGGATTATATTAGCATTTTTATTTTTGATATTAGCATTTAAGTACACACTAAATGAAAGAGACTGTCTTCCCTGGTGTGGGTGGGCCTCATTTAATCAGTTGAAGGCCTGTATAGAACTGAATAAAATTGCGTTCAAAATGGGAGAGCAGCTTCTTCCCGCTTTTGAATTCAAACTGAAACATTGACTCTTCTTGGATGTTGAGCCTGCTGGCCTCAGACTGGACTTAACCTTTCTTAGAACTTCAGCTTGCTGACTCATCCTATAGATGGTGGGCCTCTGACGTGCCGGCTTCCATAATCATGTGAATTGATTCTTTTTTTTTTTTTTTTTAAGATTTGTTTACTTATATATAGAGAGAGCATGTGTTAGAGTGGGGAGGGGCAAAGGGAGAGAGAGAGAGGGTGGGGGAAGGAATCTGCAGCAGACTCCCCACTTAGTGTGGAGCTAGAAACAGGGCTCAATTTCAGGACCCTAAGATCAAGACCTGAGCCAAATCAAGAGTCAGATGCTCAACTCACTGACCCACCTGGGTATCTCACCAATTCTTTATAATAAATCTCCCCCTCCGTCATAGATAGATGACAGATAGATAGATATAGATTTTTTTGCATTAGTTTGTATTTATTTTTTAAAAATATTACATTAAAATATTACATATCTTGATTGCTGAGTGTTTTAGCATCCTCTTAGGTTTTGTATCCAAGGTGAGTTTCTCACTCACCCCACTAGTCCTGGCCCTGCATAGAACATATTAAAGTATATCTTTTGGGTGCCTGGGTGGCTCAGTGGTTAAGCACCTGCCTTTGGCTTGGGTCATGATCCTAGAATCCCTGGACTGAGCCCTGCATTGGGCTCCCTGCTTGGCGGGAAGCCTGCTTCTCCCTCTTTCACTCCCTTTGCTTGTGTTTTCTCTCTAGCTGTGTTTCTCTCTGTCAAATAAATAAATAAAAATTTTTAAAAAATAAAATAAAGTATACCTCCCCAAAATTCAGAGGCTCTTCTTGCCTTCTTCCTGAACACATGTTCTTCATATCACCCTTGTAGAATCCATTCTCTCTCTCTCCTTCCCCATTGCCAGTGTTTCCAAATCTCATCCAAACCTTTGCAATAATTTCCTGTTTGGTTTATTTTCCTGCAGGGCATGTTATTCTTTGACCAATTTTTGTTGCTGCTCTTTGTTTTGTTTTTTCCTTTGATCCATTTTTGTAAAAAAAAAATCTGATTACATCAATATTCTGCTTAAAAAATCTTCATTTACTCACCATTTCCAATATTCTTAGCATTGTACAGAAATTATGTTTCTAACTTTTTTTTAATGTCTTTCACCTTTGATAATACCCAGTGAGCTTTAGGCACATGAAAGCACTTGCCAAGGCCAAATAGGCAATGTTCTTAAACTGTGTCAGCTCTTTACATATGCAGGTTCTCCTCCTGGGAATCTGATGTACCCCACTTGTTTTCACCTGCCTAATTTTATCACCTCATATTTTATTTTTACTCCCTCTGTTTTAGAAAGCTTGACTTTTCCTCCCTGCGATCTTCTGGTTCTTATTATTATCTTGAAAGTGGTAATACTTCTCACTATGACATTTTAACAATTTGCTTAGAAATTTACCTCTCCCCACTAAACTCTTGGGATAGAAAAGAGCACCTTCCCTGTATCATGAATCTTTTATACCTATCTCAATGCCTAGTCTTGGGGAGACTGGAGAAAGTTACAAGTTTCATGAAAGATGGATGGTTATAGGACTTTCTGATTGTGCAAGAAGTAAGTTGAATTGCAGGGAAAATCCCTTAGGAACAAGAAATTCTCTAGGATTATGGTGCCTGAAGGCAGTGCTATCTCTTCTGTATTTGAGGTTGTATAGCCACACATCTTATACAGTATTGAAGGAGAAATAAAAGATCCACATAATTTGTTTTGTGTGCAATAAATGTATATAAATCCAAATTTCTGTTCACATTGGAAGATATAAAAATCAATAGTTAAAAGAATTAGAAACATTGAAAACTTTTAGCTAGTTGGCATGGGATTCTTATTTCTTAATTTCACATTTACTGTACTTTGTTCCAAAAATTGAAATTTCTGGAGCCCTATTTGCATAAACACTGGACTTTTTTTGATAGAAGATGGACTTTATTTTTCTTTTTTAACTACCTCTTCAACCCTTCCATCGTGTTTTGACCTGGCTGAATCTTGACTGCCCTGAAATATTTTGCATACACTCACTGCCCCCTGCCAGTACTTATTTCTGGCTCTGTTTGGGTTGCTTTTAATAATGGATCCTTAGTTCTTTTCTCAGAATCCGAGGCGGAATTCTCCTGTGTAACTCCCCTTGTGGCTTAATTTTTCGCAAGGAGTCTCTAGGGATTTGTCTTTGCCTATGATCTAAATCCCAGTCAAGATAAACGTTTTGTCTACCTTTGCTGCCTCCTTTAATCTTCTTTGTAAATCCCAGACAACCACTAAATAAACTCCCGGATTCTGCTAGAAATGCCTATGTATTTCCAGGCTGGGTTCTATTTATTCAGAAGTCCCATTTATTTGGGGTGCCTGGGTGGCTTAGTCATTGAAGCGTCTGCCTTTATGTCCGGTTGTGACCCCAGAGTCCTGGTATCGAGCCCTGCATGGGGCTCCCCACTCGGAGGGGATTCTGCTTCTCCCTCTCCTGCTTGTGTTCTCTTTCTTTGTCTTTCTCTGTCAAATAAATAAAATCTCAAGAAAAAAATCATCCTATTCTTTTCTTTCTCTTTCTTTCTTTCTTTTTTTTTTAAGATTTCATTTATTTATTTGATAGAGAGAAACACAGCTAGAGAGGGAACAAAAGCAGGGAGAGTGAGAGAGGCAGAAGGAGGCTTCCCGCCAAGCAGGGAGCCTGATGTGGGGCTCAATCCTGCGATTCTGGGATCATGACCTGAGCCGAAGGCAGATGCTTAATGACTGAGCTACCCAGCTGCCCCTAGCCCTGTTCTTCTTACAAAGATCACAAATTCTGTCCTCCCTGCCCCACTAAAATTTGGTATACAATTTCTGTCATTCTTTGAAAAAGAAAATTGAAATCTGACCCAGATTGTCCCAGAGAGATGTTAATTAGTGCACATTTCAGATAACACCACTTTCCTGGCCTTTTGGGCTCTGAATTCTGCAATGGTAAAAATCTCTATAGGCAGCAAAATGTGCATTCACTTAAAGTGTATGTTTTTGTGCAAGTTCTTGAAATACAATTTTTCAATGTTATGCATAGGAAAGGGGAGAGAGTAGCTTATTTTATACCTATCATTCCACACATTAAAATAGCATTTCTTAGTCAGTAATAATTATCTCCTAATATAAGTGAGGTTAAGAAACCTACACCTGAGATCACACAGAAGGTAAGAAACAGAACTGTAATAGGATGAGATCTATGTTTCTATGCATGATAATGCTCATAAAATGCCATGGTATAATCCTACCTCCAAGAAAAATAGGAAATTTGAGATTTCCATTGGAAAAGTACTTAGAATTCTTATCTGTTCACATTTGTCAGTTGCTAACACTAAGTCATCCATCATCAAGTTTGACTTTTTAAAAAGCAAAGGGTAAGTATAAAAAACCCTTTTAAAAAGCCCCAGCAAAGTATACATTATTTTGCTCATATGGTTTTCTCACCGCGATGTTCGTGCAGTAAAGGGATGAGCTCTCTCCTAGGGGAGTCATGTGAAATGTTGACTGATCTTTGCCCACCGGCTGATGGTTTGAATGGTCCTGATGAAAGGTAGGACTTCACCTGTAGGACTCTTGGCATTCAAGCTCTGCCTTAGGATGGTGAAAATACCCCCTCCTGTACTATACCATGATGGTTCTTTAGGTAAAGACTGAAGCCATTCCATTCCACATTAGGCTTCTCTAGTTCTGGTCCTTCCTCTGAATCCTCCTGGACACTGGTCAGCTTTTTGGGAAGCTGTGCCAGACATCCTCAATGTGCTATTTATTCCTGGAGGAAAACCTGATTACCTGTAGGAGGTGACTGCACCCTATATTATCTGCCAACAAGACCAGCCAATGTCTACTCCAAGAAGACATCCTCTCCCCACTGGCATAGTTTACTCAAATTCATGGAGCCCTAAATGGACCATGGCATGATGGGTATATCATCCTTGCTTGCTTCTTCTCAATAGGTTTGACTCCGAGAATGTTTATCAACTACTCAGTTCACTCCTTTGCAAACAAGAAAACCACCACATTGCTAATGTGTTCAACAATAAGTATTTCCCAAGATTAGCATCCTCCATGAACATTGCTGACCGTTTCCTGTGTGAGTTTCCATTAAGAGAACACAGGAAAGCTTGCTCTGAAATTCCAGACTCAAAGGTTTTGTTGGGAAATACATCCCACGCTAACTCTGTCTTCAGGCACCCTAAACTCCTCATCAGAGATACAGAGAAGCTTCTACCAGTTCCCATCTTTTTAATAGAATGAGATGTTCCCAATGAGTAAATATTAGAGCTCTTAAATTCTGGACACAGCTAGGAAAATTATGCAGGTCTGTGTTTCCTAAAGGTTTTTGCCACAACCTTTTTGTACTACTCCCAAACATGCAGTATCCACAGAGACTAATAGGATATTTTCCTTTTAAAATTAAGGTGATAACTCCTGCCCCTTGGAAGATTTGTTTTCTTATCCCAAACTACTGTGGCTTACAGATTTGAAGTACTAAAAATAATTTCCAGAAAAGCAGTGGGTCATTATTTCACATCAAATCAAATATTTAATCCAAGGGAATATGTCAGAAAAGCTTTAGTAAGTGGTTTGTACTCTTGGGTATGGTACACCGCCTTTGGCTTCTGAAGAATGTCTAGGATCAAGCATTCTGGGGGTTATTTCTTCCACATTGTAATCTTTACTATCCATATGCTTATGATCTTCAAATCTTTATCTCAAGGAAGGTATTCCCGAGCATGAGACTGATACACCCACACCCAGGATCTTCCTGGAGAAGTTCATTTGGATTGTATCTCTTCAAGCTCAAGGAAAACCCTGAACTTACCTTGTTCACCAGCTCCTTGTCTTCTCCACCTTGGAAAGGGTATCGGGCCAGATCCCGAGAGCTTCCCACCTACCTCTCTCTGTTTCTCGTCTCAGTGGATCACCAATGCTTGCCAATCATATCGCATGAAAGTCTTCGAAGTATGTTCTCTCTCCTCTGTCACAAAAATTCCCATTTTCCCCTGCTTGCTTCCCCTGCTCCCTTGATACACATTATTTTTTAGTATGTTAAAATTTACATGCTATAGATTTTATCATCTCAACTATTTTTAAATGTTCAGTTGAGTGGTATTAAGTACATTCATATTGTGTGACCATCACAATCATCCATCTCCAGGATTCTTTTATGTTCCAAAGCAGAAACTATGTCCCCATTAAACAGGAACTCTCCCTTCCCCAGCTCCTAGCAACCTCCATGCTACTTTCTGTCTCTATGAGTGTGACTGCCCTAGGGACCTCACAGAAGTGAAATCACATAGTCTTTGTCTGTTTGTGACTGACTTCCATCACTTAGTCTCATGTCCTCAAATTTCATCCATAGTGTAGCCTTCTTATTCTTTAGGGCTGAATACTACTCCACTGTATGTTTATACCATGTCTTGTTTATCCATTCATGCTTGCTCGGGTTGCTTCCACATTATGGCTATTGTGAATACTGTCGCCGTGAATGTGGGTGTACAAATATCTTTTTGAGACCCCACGTTGAATTATCTGGGGTATATACCCAGCCATGGAATTTCTGGGCCATTGGATAATTCTATATTTAACCTTTTGAGGAGCTGCCATACTGATCTCTATAGTAGCTCTACCATTTTACATTCTCACCAAAAGAACACTAGGGTTTCAAATTCTCTATATCCTTATTAGCCAACATTTATTTGCTATTTTTTTCCTTGATAGTAGACATGGTAGTGTCTCATTGTGGTTTTAATTACATTCCCCCAATAATTAGTAATGCCGTGCATTTTTTTTTCATGTGCTTACTCGGTATGTTTATTTGGGAAAATGTTTGGTTCAAGTTCTTTGCCCATTTTTTTTAGATTTTTATTTATTTATTTGACAGAGAGAAACACAGCGAGAGGGAACACAAGTAGGTGGAGTGAGAGAGGGAGAAGCAGGCCTCCCACCGAGCAGGGAGCTTATGTGGAGCTCAATCCCGGGTCTCTGGGATCATGACCTGAGCCGAACGCAGTCACTCAACCAACTGAGCCACCCAGGCACCCCTCTTTGCCCATTTTTGAACCAGTAGTCTGCTTTTGTTGAGTTTTAGGGGCTCTTTATATATTCTAGATAGTAATCTCTTATCACATATATGATTTGTAAATGGATTTTACATCTCAATACTTTTCTATTCTATTAATAGTGTCTTTGGATGCACAAAACTTTTTAATTTTTATGAAATCCAATTTTTATTTTCTTTTATTGTTTATGCCTTTAGTATAACATCTAAGAAATCATTGATGAATTCAATGTCATAAAGGTTTGTCTTATGTTTTCTTTTAATAATTTTATAGTTTCAGTTCTTATGTTAGTTTAGGTCTTTGATATGTTCTGAGTTAATTTTTTGTAGTTGATCTTAGATAAAGGTCTGCTACGGTCTGAATACAGTGTTTCCCTAAAATTCATATGTTGAAATCTTAACCCGCAAGGTAATGGCGTTAGAAAGTGGGGTCTTTGGGAGGTGATTAGGTCATGAGGACAGTTCTTGTGATTGATATTAATGCCCTCATAAAAAATATTTCAGAGAGGGGCACCTGGGTGGCTCAGTCGTTAAGTGTCTGCTCAGGTCATGATCCTGGAGACCCTGGGTTGAGCCCCACATCAGGATGTCTGCTTGGTGGGAAGCCTGTTTCTCCCTCTCTCACTCTCCCCTACTTGTGTTCCTTCTATAGCTGTGTTTCTTTCTGTCAGATAAATAAATAAAATCTTAAAAAAAAAAAAAGATATCAGGGAACTAGCTTCTCCTTCTGTCATATGCGTTTTCAGAGAAAAGATGGCTATGATGAAGCATGCTCTCACCAGACACCAAATTTGCCAACACCTTGATCTTGGACTTCCCAGCCTTCAGAAATCTGTGAAATAAATGTTTATAGCTACCTTTATAAACTATTTTGTTATAGCAGTCTGGACAGACTGAGACAGTGTTCAACTTCATTCTTTTGCAGGTGGATATGAACTTTGCCCAGCACCATTTGGTGTCAAGACTCTCTTTTCTTCATTGAATGGCCTTGGTGTTCTTATTTAGAATAATTTGAACATAGGTGTGAGAATTTCCAGGATCTTTATTCTGTTAAATTGCTTTATACGGTTGCCTCAGTGCCAGTATCATACTGTTTTGATTACTGTAACTTTGTAGTAAGCTTAGAAATTAGGGAGTATGAGTCCTTCAACTCTGTATGTTCTTCTTTTTAAAGAAAATTTGGCTACTTGATGTCCCATATAAATTTTAGGATTGGGTTTCCATTTCTATAAAAGAATTCATTGGGGGTGTTGATAGCATTTCCATTGAACTTGTGGAGTGCTTTGGGTAATATTGACATTTTAATGATATTAGGTCTTCTGATCCATGAAAGTGGGTGTCTTTCCATTTGCTTATGTCTTCTATAATTTCTTTCAGCACTTTTTTCTGGTTTTCATTTTAGGTGATTTTATCTCCTTGGTTAAGTTAGTTCCAAAGTAGTTTTTTTATGCTAATGTAAATGAAATTGCTTTCTTAATATCCTTTTCAGATTGTTCATTGTTATGTGTAAAAATTCAACTGATATTTTTGTGCTGATTTTGTATCCTGCTACTTCGTAGAACTCGCTTATTCAGTGTGTGTGTGTGTGTGTGTGTGTGTGTGTGTGTGTGTGTGTGATAACTTTAAGATTTTCTGCATATGGCACATCTGGGTGGCTAAATCAGTTGCATGTCTGACTCTTGATTTTAGCTCAGGTTATGATCCAAGGATCAAGAGATTAGGACCACATGTGGCTCAGTATTCAGTGGGAAGTTTGCTTAGGATTCTCTCTCTCTGGGACTTCTGGGCGGCTCAGTCATTAAGCATCTGCCATTGACTCAGGTCATGATCCTGGGGTCCTGGGACCTAGTCCCACATTGGGCTCTCTGCTTGGTGGGGAGCTTACATCTCCCTCTCTCACTCTCCCTGCTTGTGTTCCCAGTTTCTCTGTATTTCTCTCCATCAGATAAATAAATAAAATCTTTTAAAAAAGGATTCTTGCTCTCCCTCTCCCTTGCCCCCCAATCTCTCTCTTTCTTTCAAATAAATAAATTAAAATTTTTAAAATTGATTTTCTGCATATAACATCATATTATCTGTAAACAATTTTACTTCATCCTTTCCAATTTGGATACTTTTTATTTCTTCTTCTTGACTAATTGATTTGTCTAGAAAATCCCAGTATTATATTGAATAAAAAGTGGTGCAAGGGACCATCTTTGCTTTTTCTTGATCTCAAAGGAAAAGCTTTCAGTCTTTCAGTATTGACTATGTTGTTGACTGTGAGTTTTACACATATGGCCTTTATTGTGTTATGATAGCTTCCTTCTATTCTCAGTTTGGTGTTTTTATCATGACAGAATACTGGATTTTGTCAGGTTTTCTGCATCAATTGAGACAACTGTGTAGTTTATTGTTTATTTATTCTGTTAATGTCATGTATATTGTTGATTGATTTTCATATACTAAGCCATCTAGGAGTACTTTCTATTTGATCATAGTATATTTTCTTTTTAATATGCCATTGAATTCATTGTCCTGCTAATTTGTTGAAAATTTTTGCATCAATATTCAAAAGGGATATAGTTTTATAGGTTTTCATTTTTTGTTTTTGTAATGTATTTGTCTTTGATATCAAGGCAATTTTCATTGAATGATTTAGGAAGTGTTACTTCCTCTTCAATATTTGGAAAAGTTTGACAGAGAATGGTGCCCTTTGTATGTTTTGTAGAATTAACTAGTGAAGCCATCAGATCTAGGACTTTTCTTTGTTGGCAGAGTTTTGATCACAGAATCACTCTCTTTAGGTCTATTTGGATATCTTTTTCTTCATGATTCAGTCTTGGTAATTTTGTAAATAGTATTTTGTCTGGGTTATCCAGTGTGTTGGTGTATATATATATATATATATATATATATATATATATATATATATATATATATTTATATCAGTCTCTTAGAATCCACTTTCATTTTTGTAGCCCCCACTTTCATTTTGACTTTAGTAATATGTGTGTTCTCTCTTTTTCTTGTAGTCTATCTAGCAGTAAATTTGTCAATTCTATTGGTCTAGCTGAAGAACCAGCATCTGGTTTTGTTCATCCTCTCTGTTGTTTTTTCTATTCTCAATTTCATTGATCTCTGCCATAATTTTTCTGATTTCTTCTTTTGTTAGCTTTGAGTATAGTTGTTGTTTTCTAATTCCTTAAGTTGTAAAGTTAAGTTATTGATTTTATACATTTCTTCTTTTGTAATGTAAGTTTTTATAACATAAATTTCCCCCTGGCAATGCTTTTGCTGCATCCCATAAGTTTTAGTATGTTGTATTTCCTCTTCATTGTCTCAAGATATTTCTTAATTTCCCCTTGACTTCTTCTTTCAGTCACTGGTTGCTTAAGGGTGTACTGTTTATTTTATACAGATTGCCAAATTTTCCAGTTTTCCTTGTGTTATTGATTTCCAACTTCATCCTATTGTTGGAGAAGACACTCTGTCTTTTTTAATATATTGAGACTTAATTTGTGGCCTAACATGTGATAGATCCTAGAGAATGCCCCATGTGTACTTGAAAAGAATGTGTTTTTATTCCACTGTTATTGGGTAGAGTGTTCTGTGTCTGTCCTAAATCGAATTAGTCTGTTTCCCCCATTGCTTTTTCTTGAACTCTATGCTCTTCAGTGTTGCATTTCACTCCTTTGTGGTCAGCCCCATACCCTGACAGACTCACATCCTGCTATCCCCGACCTCATCCTGAGTGATGGTGGCCATAAGGATTCATTTGCCAATCTACATGCGACATACTCTTTCATCCACTGTTGTCTCCACCCCATATGTTCTTTCTCCATTATGTACTCACCATTTCCAAATATTCTTCTTTAAGACCCAGAACATATGTCTCTTCCTCCAGGAAAATGTTCTGGATGGCTACAGCCTGATTTAGCAGTCCTTTCTTATGCTCCTGTAGGGTTCTGTGTCTGCCTGGGTTAAGCATGCATCACAGTGTGTTGTAAATGTTTAAAATTTCCATATCCTTTAGACCCTTTTAAAAAAGTTTCCTGTGGGAAAAAAAATTAAAAAAAAAAATAAAAAGTTTCCTGTGCCAGTACAAAGCTGGTCATTTGTTCTTTGAATTAATTTATAAAACTTGACATAGTCTTTTATTATTAGCCCCAATTGATGGAGTTTCAAAGGGAAGGACAATGTTTATTCAACAGAATTCTCATTGCCTATCTTCCTGAAACACACCCACACAGCACAACAGGGAGACTAAAAATTTTAATGAATGAAAGACCTGTTGTCTTCTTTGTTCAAAGCTTTTTAATGGATCTCAGACCTGTTGTCTTCTTTGTTCAAAGCTTCCTTGGCAGGGTGCATGGTTGGCAAATTGGTCTCATATTTTGTTTCAGCTCAGATCCTAATCTCAGGTTCCTGAGATTGAGCTCTGTGATGGGCTCTATTCTCCTCACTGGACTCCATGCTCAGTGTGGAGTCTTTTTGGGATTCTCTCTCCCTCTCCCTCTGCTCTTCCTGCTCGTGGTCTCTCTTTCTCTCTCAAAACAATAAATAAATCTTTTAAAAAAAGTTTCTTTGGCACTGCACATGTTTTCTGGTTTTTGGTTTTGTTTTGCTTATTTTGTTTTTATCCATGGATAAAGGACCAGTGGTGTTTACCTTGGTCACAATGTTGAAGGGGGGCAGGTTTAGGTTTCTCTGGGGTTCTCATCTGATGAGTTCATCTGCTCATTGCTCACTGATTAGAAAAGACTGTCACATTATAGGATAGCTGAGAGTTCAAGATTATTGGGACTATGGGCATATCATTTTTTCCCATTTAAAATTGCTATGAAATGGAACATTAAGCTTGATATAGATCACATTTCACTATCATCTCTGACTCTCTGAAACTTGCATAAGTAGCCATTGTAAAATTTGGCCTGCTATATAATCAGTGAGCTGCAAAAGGACACCACCGAGGAGGAAACATCATTGGAGCCATGACATATATTATATGTTGGGTACAAATGGCACTGGATGTAAGAAAGCACCAAAGTGTCCATGACAATCTCACTTCACTGTGTGGGGTGACAAACCCAACCCCCTCTCCATCCATGTCCATTAGGACTGGTTAAGGGAAAATGAAGGTGCAGAACTGTGTGTGTTTTTTGTTTTTGTTTTTGTTTGTTTGTTTTGTTTTGTAGTTAGCGGTGATGCGTTCTCACACTCTTGGAGATCAAGCTTCAAAAGATGTACATGATGGATTCCAGCACCTGCACTAGTAATTTCCTAGTAAGGGATGATGAGAAACTGGGAACCAACTGGAAGGTTTCACTGGTTGGATTACTTGTAGCATCATAAGACTAGAATCCAGCATGCTTTCATTAGGCTATTCCTTTCTCTGCATTTCCCCCCTAACTGGTCCTTCCTCTATCTTCACTACATGGAAGGATATTTTAGTATCCAGAAGACAGCCCTTCCCTACCTTGTCTCAGAATGCTTGCAATGTAGTTGGAGGAACCTTGGGTCAAGTCTTTCATGTGCCAATTCTCTATGAGAAGTCCCAAAGTAAAAATTACCAAAAATGCCCCACATGTGTTATGTTCTGACACCTGGGTGCTTTTTGTTTCAGTTACCTATCATTGCATAACAATGTCAAAATGAGTAGATCAAAATACCAGCCATTTATTACACCTCCTAATTCTGTGAGTTTGCTAAGCCCCGCTGAGCAGTCTTTCTGTTCCATGTGGCATTGCCCGTGGTTGCTCACACCTCCAGAACCCACTGAAAGCTCCACTGGGTCTGGAACTTTCAAAAAAGTCTCACTTACACCTCTCATAGTGGTGCTGCCTCAGGCCTCTCTCTTCCTCCGGTGGTCTCAACTTGCTTCTTTGGAGTGTGAAGATCAGAGCCGAAGAGATTAGAGTGAAAGCTGTCAGGCCTGTTAAACCTAAAACTGGCAAAATGTCAAATCAGAAGCCCAACCTGACCTGAGGGAAGGGACAACAGCATGCCTATAGGGGCCAGCGAGCAGTTGTTGGAGGCCATCTTTAAAGTTACCCTACCACACCACAGATCATTCCAGAGAGTCCCACAGAACATCTTTATGGACTCCTATAGGCCCCTAATCCTGTACTGAGGGCTGGGAGGGAGGATATCAGGCTGAGTGTGAATTAAGGCACTACATAAATCTCGCACACGAAGAACTCAGGATGGGAATTGGACCCCACAACATGGTGTTGTCTCCCCATGAAATGCATGTCCAGCTGGACACTTCTCTTGAAACATGAAACATGAGTTGCAAATAATTTTCTGTGATAATTTTCAGAAAAGGACTTAGTTTCACTTTGAGTGGATTTCCTATCCTAAATCCATGGTTTTCCCTTTGCAAAGACCTCGAGGCAATATAAGGGTGGAAGTGTATAGAGGTCGAGGATGCACTGACTTTGCAGCTCGCCCAGCTTTCCTAACCATCAGAGATGTAGTCAGGGTAAACCACTCAATTCCCCTTGGCCCCTTTATCTCACATAGAACTGAGGAATTTGACTTACATTCTATAAAAATGCCAAAAATGGATCATATTTGCTGCATTTAACCTTAACATTGTAATCAATCAACTGGGTGTTTTTGTCCAAATTCTTCATCCAGATGTGTTAAGCTTTGTACAGAGAAGCATGGGGGATGCCTGTCTGAATATTTTCTTTCCCCACTAATGTTCTAGCATTATATAGACAAGGATTCAGTGTGCACTCAGGCATCGTAAGGACCTGTCAATTCTGGTTCTTGAAAAATGAACCAATCCTGCAAGGAATTCAAGTCCAGATAATGTTTAGCCCTGCACCTCAATGAATAATTCAGCTAATTTGCACCATAGTTGTTTGCACATTATGAATGCACATGCTTTGAAAGTATTTTTGTAACTTTGCCATATTGCTTATGAAATGCCTTCTGAAAATGGAATGCCACGTGTGAGTATAAGTTGGCATTTAAAGAGTATGTGCATTGCAACTCAGTGACCTTGTGAACAACTTTAGCACTTCTACAAACTATTTTTATATGACTGTGGTTAGGAAAGACTCTCCCATTTAAAGGCTTTGGGAACAAAAATGTCTCATCTTTAATATATATGTTTGGAAAAGAATAAATTTCTTTTTTTTTTTTTTTTATTAAAAATGTTGGAAAAGAATAAATTTCTTGGTTGTAGAGAAACAGATTTTTTTTGTTTATAACTTTATTATCTGTCAACTCATGTTTTAAATTCTTATGATTGGCTGAATAGACCTCATTTAATTATTTACACAATTTAAGGAATTCTGTCATCCAGGAGTGAGCAAGTGTGAATGAGCAAAAGAAGGAGGTGGTAGAGAAAGGAGGATTTAATAGTCCTATCCCCAGGGACAGGGGTTCTGTTTATTGGTTTTTATGTCTTATTTTAGGCAAAGTTCTCCAGAGCAAAAGAACCAATACTGTTATTTATTTATTTATATATATTTTTATTTATTTTAAAGAGTTTATTTATGTATTTGACAGAAAAATAGAGCCAAGGAACACAAGCAGGGGAACGGCAGAGGGAGAGGGAGAAGCAGGCTCCCTGCTGAGCAGGGACACCGATGCAGGACTGGATCCCAAGACTCTTGAGATGATGACCTGAGCCAAAGCCAGAGGTTTGATGACTGAGCCACCCACGTGCCCCCAGTTATGCAAATTTTTTTATTGGGAAGAACTGACTTATGCACTGATGGAGGGTGAGACAGCCTCCAATCTGTTTTGTGCAAGCTGGGGACCCAGGAAAGGCAGTGGTATGATTTGGTCCCAGCTCAGCGTCTGGAGAAACAGAAGTGTCAGTGGTATAAACCTCAGATGAGAAATATCCCAGCTCATGCAGTGGGGCCAGAACAAATTGGATGGCCCCCACAGTACTGTGGAGGGTGATTACTGGGTCCACTGATTTAAATGTTAATCTCACCTAGAAGGACCTTCACTGACACACCGAGAAATACTGTTGAATTTGGGGATTCCATGGCCTATCAACCTGACGCAGAAAAATAAAAAAAGAGTTAATAGGGACCATCATAGTCCATGACACTGTTGAGAAGGTGCCTAAAACCCATGGATGAGCAACTGAATTCCTGGATCCCATTAGTGGAATCCATAGAATGGGCACAGCAAAGAACCTATTTCTCAGTAAGTGTGTCATTCTCCCTTCCATGTTGTGATTTCATATTGAAAATGAGCCGATGTGTCAGAATATAGGATATCATAACATTTTTGTTTGGAAATCTATGTTTTCTACATAATATACAATTATTTTGAAATAATAATAATACACAAAATACATCCTCTCATCACATAACAAACATGCCTACTGATGTGTGCCCCCAACATGTCTCTTGTTCTCTGTAGCCAGTGTCTACAATAGTCTGATAAAGGCATCCCACATCACGTTTCTTTAGGCCAACTTTGTCTCTGACTTTGAACTTCATAAATTGATATGTATAAGCTGTTCTTTTTTTTTTTTTTTAAAGATTTTATTTATTTGACAAAGAGAAACACAGCCAGAGAGGGAACAGAAGCAGGGAGTGAGAGAGGGAGAGGCAGGCTTCCCGCCGAGCAGGTAGCCCGATGTGGGACTCGATCCCGGGTCTCCGGGATCATGACCTGAGCCGAAGGCAGTCGCTTAACCAACTGAGCCACTCAGGCACCCCTAAGCTGTTCTTTTTTGATGAGAAAATGCTCATCACTCTGTAGCCACTTGACATAGCTCAAAAAAAATCATGCACCATGCAATTTTCATATTATTTTCAGAATTATGTTCTATATCTGGGCATGAGATGACTTTTTACGTAAAGAAAACTTGGATTATAAATTAATATGGGCTTTTTATATTTGATTTTATACAGAAAACAATGTATTGAATAAACTTGCATCTTAACAAAGCTATTTTCATTATCATTTATCATTTGTGCTAGTCGCAAGCCTTTCTCCTCTTTTATTTAAATCAGTTTCCTGTAACTGTGGCTTGTATAGTAAAATCTGTCATTGCCACAGTCCTCTTTCACTTGTTCCAACAACCTATAAACCACTAGTCCCTCTGAGAAAGCCATGAAAGAAATCCAGTTAGTTTCTGGGTGTTGGTCTCTGAACTAAGCCTAGAGTAAACCAAGCACTTGGAGTAACCCCAGAACACATGAGAAATAAATACAAAAATGAAAGACAGCTTTATTTATGCCGGTGTTTGCATAATTATCGTGGAATATACTGTTCTGCATGGAATTTTGACAGAGGAAGTTGGAGAGCAAGGATGCTGGCAATTTACTGGAATGAAAAAAAAGCTGACATGTCAAGAATTTAAGAAATAAAACAAAGGAGCAAAAAGAAAGAGAAGAGAGAGACAAGCTAAAAAACAGACTCAACTACAGAGAACAAACTAGTAGTTATCCAGGGAAGGCGGGTTGGGGGTAGGGGAAACACGTGATGGGGATTCAGGAGAGCACTTGGGATGAGCACAGATTGATGTACGTTAGTGCTAAATCACTATATTGTACACCTGAAACTTATATAACACTGTAAGTCCATTGACTGGAATTAAAATAAAAACTCATAAAAATAAAAACTCTTAAAAATGTTTAAAAATTTAAAAAGTAATAATTTATAACAGACCAGGCACTGAGCTAGATGTCTTTCCAACGGCCTGAGATCCAAGCCTGTTGGGGGGATGGGCACCTGGGAAGTTGAACTATAATTCACCCAGCGTCAAAATAAGTACTCAGACCAAGGGTTGGGTTGTCAGCATTAGTTTTTCAGTTATTTCCATGAGTGAATAGGTGACTACTTAGCAAGGGACTGTCCTAGAGCATTTGGGAAGGGCCAAAGCCACAAAAATCTCTGTGGGAGTGATAGAGGCATGTGCCTATGCGATCTTATGGGGGAATTTCACTAGTGACCAGTCCGACAGTGACAGCATGGCCTTGCTAGGGGAATGTGGCCAAAGAAGCCCGCCCTCCCATGGAAGGTGCTTCAGCATCCAGGACTGTGTGAAGGTGTCCTTGAGTTACTCCTGGCTCTTCACCTTTGTGTGAGAGCGTCCTTTGTCCATCACTGTCATCCTCAGGACAATCACATGGTGCGACACTGAGGCCCAGGGATATTAAGGCCGTGACCCAATGACAAGGTGATGGGGTCGACGACTGAATTCCATTGTTCCCTCAGTTATTCATGCTTATTTTACTGCTCCCTGAGCCTCTGCATCCAGTGGCCACAGCCCTCCAAAACATCAAACCCATTTCCATGTATATGTAAATTCTGTGCGTAAATAAAGATGATTTCTATATTGCCCTCCATTTGGATTATCCATGCCACACCTCTATTTAATTAGCAAAAGTAACTTAGAGGTGACAGTCATGTGGAGAATGTACTGATGGGTAATTTTGATTTGTTATTTTCCTAAGATGCTAAAGACCTGGCGACTTTTAAATGGTAGTGAAAGATGCACAACCAAAAATTATTGTAATCTCTTTTTCTTTTTTGGAGAAATGATACCATTAGTTCACATGAATGCCCTATTTAAAAATAGAGGCAGAGAATGAAGGGAAAAAAAAACTCAGGAAGGTAACCTTTAATTTGAAATTGGATGCATTGTGATGCTTGTGCTGTAAAAATCTGATGGTGTATTAATGTCCTCACATATATTATCTCAAATTGTACCTTTCAGTTATAATGGTTGTTCCAATAACATAATAGCCACTCACCTGTAATTATAAGTTTTCAAACCTGAAATGATTCCAATTGTTTTTCTCTGTACTTTCCATGTGCACCTACAAGTTCCAAAAGGCTTGTTTCAACTTTCTCTGTTCCCATATAGTGTCTCATATTGCAATTCAAGGTCATCTTGGGTGCACACAGTGCTGTGAGGACAGCACCAATGGTGGTCATCAGAAGACACATCAACCTTGAGGATTCTGGTAACTTGCATCGGCTACCCCGAACACCCCTCTATACATATCTGAATTCCATTTTCCTTTTTAAATGGATTTAGTCTCTATCCTTCCCAATTTCCATTCTGCTTATATATCTCATCATGAGGCATATTCAGGCCACCCCTTCATTCTGTCCCGTGACCGGCAGCCCTTCAGAAGGGGGCTGCCCCTGTAGGTGGGGCAAGGAGCTCAACGTGCCCTTGTCCACCAGGCAGGGAAGCTCCCTGCTCCCAAAAAAAGTGATTGAGATTATATGTGGAGGAGTCTATGTCAGAGTCACTCCCTCTCTCTCTCTTACCTCCATCCCTACTCATATCCTTAATTCTGTAAAGGGAAGGAGAGGACAGATCCCACAAGAGCCTGGAAAAATAAGTAGAAAGGGAGTTCTGTTCAGGTTCAGAAACTGTCCTCAGGAGCTTTCTTGGCACTTGGACAGCTTCCTGAGTATCCTGGTACTGTCATGGGATCCCTGTTGTAAGACCTGGGACAGCTCAGCCATTGGAAGAAGGGGATGGGGACTTCTTAGGTGTGATAATCAAGATGTCATTGGGTGAATTCAAGACAGTTAAACTCGGGGCAGGATTGTAAGACAAGAGCATGAGATGAGAGTGTAAGATGTTGCTTCTCTATCCTTTCTGGAATGGTGTAGCATACACATGAGTATGCAAACACACACACACACTCACACCCATGCATGCACACTCACCCAGGCACGCACACTCACACATATGCACGGACACAGTGGGGAATATTCCACACAGACAAGTTCAAATGGAACCAAACTCAAGGAGTCATTCTCTTCTGTTGACCACCACGAGGTGAGGTGCAGAAATAGTTTTGCTGTTAGGTAAGGTGGAAATTGAAAGAGTCCTGTCTCTGTTGGGTCCAGGCATTCGGTAAACAGGTTAGTGGTGATTTAGGTTCGCGGTTCTCAAGCTCTAGGCACCACCAGCAGCAGCCCCTATAGGGCTTATGGTGGTGGAGGTTTCTGGGTTCGCCTCCAGGGTTTCTGATTTTGTAGGTCTGGGTGGGGCATAGGAATTGCTTTTCTAACCAGTATCCAGATGATGCAGATGCTGTTGGCCCTCTGACCTCACTTTGAAGACCACTGGTTTCTGCTGACAGTTCCCACTTCTCAGGTGGTTTTAGACCCAGATCTGGAGAAAAGAAGGACCCAGGGAATGTCCTCAGAGTTTGGCCATGATTCTGAACAAAAAAGTCTGGGGGCCAGGTCTCCTGTGGAGTTTGAGAGGCGCCAGGATTTCCTTTCATGAGGATGGAATGGTAGGGAGACAATACATTTCTACCATCAAGAGAGGAACCCCAAACCACACCTGTCTCCTAGGGAGCTAATTTGGATGCAGTTACTTTGAAAGTGAGAGGGTTTGGGGGTTTCATAAGAAAGTGGGTTCTTCTTGTTAGCTTCAGGCTCTCAGGGGCTGTGCAGCATATGTGGTGGACAGGGAGAGGACTCTCCCCAGCACAGGCTGCAGGACATTTGGCCAAATGATTTTAGGATGGTACATACCTGAGACGGAGCTCAGTTCAGCTCAGCGCCCAATACCACCCAGCATGCCATGTGATAGAGCCATCATTGGAAATGAGGGACCAACGGCAGACCTTCCCCCATCAGTCTGGCTGAGATGTAGATAAGATGGAGAAGGTTTCCTGTCCCATTCAGCTGAGCACACCCTCTCTCCCTCCCTGCTCCTGCTTTATGAGAAATAGGTGAAAACCCTTTGGATTTAGGAACCATAATAAGAAGAATGGAAGGGTGAAGAAAAAAGCTTGGCGTAGTAATATGTGATTTTTATTAAATTTTTCTCAAAAAAAGATGAAGTTTTAAATCAGTGACTAGTATTCCCAGGAGCTTCAAAATTATTTTCTGCTGCTGATTGGAGAATCAGGAGAAAGGAAATAAATATAGTTCTATGTTCACCTGCCATTGATTTGACATTGTCAAGGGAAAGAGAAACCAAGAACTTGACAATTGACCATTGATTCATATTTATCATGCACTCAATAAATCCACCGTTAGCAGCCAATCTGGGTGGTGAGCTATAGCAACGAGTTTTGCCTAATCTCAGTAGAATGGTAATATATTTTAAGATATTGAGTGGCATAGACAGTTTCCAGGAAAGCTCAGGTCTATGTTTGAGGACCACAAAAGAATTTAAAGTCTAAAATCACATTTAAAATAAAGAAAGAGGAAAAAAGAAAAAAATAATAATAAAATTAAATTTAAAAAAAGAAGAGGGAAGCAAACCTTAAGAGATTCTTAACTGTAGAGAACAAACTGAGGGGTGATGGAGGGAGGTGGATGGGGGTTGGGAAGATGGGTGTCGGGCATTAAGGAGGGCACTTGGGATGAGCACGGGGTCTTATATGTAAGTGATGAATTACTAAATTCTACACCTGAAACCAATTATACCATATATGTCGACTAACTAGAATTTACATAAAAACTTGAAAATAAAATAAAATCACATTATAAGTCAGGTCTTGTGAGAGGCACCTGGGCGGCTCAGTCAGTTAAGCATCTACTTTCAGCTCAGGTCATGATCCCAGGGTCCTGGGATGGAGCCCCGAGTTGAGTGCCCTACTCAGGGGAAGCCTGCTTCTCCCTCTCCCTCTGCCCCTGCCCCTGCTCATGCTTTCCCTCTCTCTCAAATAAATAACTAAAATATTTAGAAGAAAAAAGTCAGGTTTCGTGAATATTTCACTTGCTTCTCTGTGTGAGCGACAGCTCAAGGACGGGGGGCAAGAGGTGTTGCTTGCAGAGACACTTCAACTGTAACCCCTGGAAAAGAGGTCATTCTCTTCTGCAACTCCTTGTGCCCAGAGTGTGCTGGGTGATTTTGGATGACTGGATTTCTAGTCCCAGCCAGGGTGGGGGCAAGAGTGATGAACCCAGGCCACTTGTCTTTGCCTTGATTTTCTGGCACTGTGGCCATCCTAAATGGAAGGGGGTCTCTGCCTCCATTAACATTCCTGAGGTGGGAAGTTCACCCATCAACGCGATCCCAGAGAGAGTGGTCAAATGAAAGGTACCCGTCCACCAGCCTATCCGGCGACAGGCAGATAGGTGAGTGAATAGGCAGCCGCATCCTGGTGCCATGAGATCAAGGTTGGGGCGCTGGGATAGCCCATCACATCAGGCCCTTTATATTCTCCGTTACGAGTCTCTCCCTTCAGGTGTGTGCACATCTCCGCCATTGAGCCCCAGTGTGGGCCGCAGCACCGGATCTGGGTTTAGGTTCTGCGGTGAATGGTGGACGACTTGGTGTGTGCTTCGGCAGGTTCCTTGACATAAGGAGAGATGACGGTCCCTCCGGAGCCGCGTAAGGTCTGCACACACTCAGCACCAGCTCCTCATGAGGAGACCCTGTAAGTGTGGGGCTCCCCCTGCTGCCCCATGATGCCCACCCCCCCACACTTGCACAGAAGAGCTATTTGTTTTCATGATATTGCCAGCCTCTGGAGGCAGGCACGTCCCCTGCAGGGCAGTGGTCACAAACACAAGAGGATTGCACTAGGGCTCCCAGCACTCCACCAGCTCAATAGAAGTAGTTTCATTTATTTAAACTTATTGTTGTTATGCAGCAAACACACTGGGAGAAATGGAGACATCAGACCTCAGACCTTGTTGGCTGATTGCTTTGGTGTGTGGGGCCAGGGGGGACTTGGTGCCATTACTCTGTTACTTGAAGAAAGTGAAAAATGTGAACTATTTCTCTGCCCCCCTGCCCCCAAAACCCATCATGCCTTTCACACTCCAGAGGGGATCATATCTTTGTTTAGCTGTCTTGTTAACATCCTCCTTGCAAAAACTGCTAAAACAAAGAAATATTTTTCCAAACTGAAATTCAATTCTACCATAACCCCTCTTGTATCACTGCTTGATTTTTCCCCCAAACAGCATAGACTTGTTTCATGTCAGTGACAGATTCTAACTCATGCTTGCAAATGGCCACATGGTTTTCCATTAGGTGATTCTACCGTAATTTATTAACCACCCTACTCTGATGGACAGTCATTGAGCACATTTCAGACTCTGCTGAAAGCCTCAGAAGCTGCTGGTGAGGTGTAATGATCCCGAGCAGTGTCAGAGACTGGGGTGGGGGGATCAAATCCTCCCCCAGCCCTGGCCAACGCTGGCCTGCGGCAACTCAGGACGGGTCCCCCCAGTCTCACCTGCCTTCTCTGTGGAGAAAGCAATAAAGATAACTCACAGATTGGGGAGAAGATGAAAATGCGATCATGTTTAGTCAAGAGCTTTGAAAAAACAAAAAACACAGTATTGTTGTATCTTTGCTGATCACAGCCACTGTGTTAAATAACGATTTCATTCTTCTTTTTCAACCCATCACTTGAAAATGGGAGTGAGTGTGTTCAGAATAAATTGAAAGCCTTTCAAAGGCTGGAACAAAGTTAAAGCAAGCCTAGCTGGTGGGCATGTTGCTAAGTGCTCTTGGCAGCTAAAATTTCTCAGAGTACTCGGGCCTCCCCCGTGGAATTCTGCAGCTCTGGCTCTGTGTCGGCCCAGGGCTGGCTTTAGTAGGCCCAACAGGCTTTCATCCCCAGAGCGAATCCAAACCGAGAGAGTGATTTTCAAAGGGCTCGAGTCATTTGTAGTCTATTTGCGTTCTGAATGTTATTTCAGCTTCTCTCCCACAGAGCAAATATCACCAGAGGCAAGACCATATCTTTTTCATATCTACACAAAAAAAGAAAAAAAAAAAAAAGGACAGTTTAGTAACCTCAGTAAAATATATAAAGATTTGAGGGTTTGGGGAGGTTTTGTGTTTTTCTCCCCTGAGAATTTAAGAAAGGGACAGCCAAGAGGCAGCGATGCCTGGAATGGCAGTGGCACTCTTTCCTGAATTGAGCGCTTACTGGATGCGGTGGATTCTCGGCAGTGCTCAAGACCTGGTCGGGGTGGCAGGCGGCAGTGCTAGCTTCTCACTGTCTCATCAGATTCCTCAAGAACAGCGATCCTCATGTCCCCATCCATACGATGTAGTTCAGGCAAAGAACCCCAAATCAGCCTCCACACACCTGGGTGAAAAGCAAGATCCGTCCAACATAAGGTGATTTGTTCTACGCAATGTGGCACAGACTAGTGAGTTTTATATCCATACGTGATGTCCAACTTCTGCATTTTTATTGAGAGGGAAGAAAGCAAATATTGGAAGGCATATAATCTACTGCCAGGCAGTTTTTATACATAACACTTCTCTTATTTTCTCTCATCATTCTGTAGTTTATGGATCATGGCAAGCATTTTGCAAACAAACATGTGAATCTTGGAGTGTTAATCCACTTCCCTGACAGTGAAGAGCAGGAAGCAAAGAGAGAAAGCTCTCCTTCTGGCCAAGGCCATGCGAGGGCCATGTTGATTTGGAGAACATGCAAATGTAATCCACCCTATACTCTGATTCTTCCATTTCTATTTGTTGCATCTAAATTTCAATGCAACAGATGAAGTGACATGCACAGCCGAGTTGCCTACCCAATTCTTGTGAAAAAAATGTACATGTGTAGGACATGATGGCTGGTTGTACACTACTAAGATCAAGAGATTTATTCTTCAGAAATATACTTGGTTTTTCAATAGCCATAGCCATGGTGCCTGGATGGCTTAGCTGGTTAAGCCTCCAACACTTGATTTTTGGCTCAGGTCATGATCTTGGGGTCATGGGATCAAGCCCCGAGTCGGTTCCATGCTGGGTGTGCAACCTGCTTAGGATTCTCTCTCTCCCTCTGCCCCTCCCCCTGCTCTCTCTGTCTCCAAAATAAATAAATAAATAAAATCTTAAAAAAAAAAGTCACATAGCCAATTCCTTAGAGTTCAAAATTTTAATAAAATAATAAAACAAATATTTTTTTGAGTGCCATGCATTATCACCCATACTCACCAAACCTGTAGGCCTCCCTGTTCTTCAACACCTTTATGCTAGCCCGTTGTAACTGATGTGGACACAGAGGTCCAGCTGCGTTCGGTCATCTGTCCGACGGCGCCAAGCTAGAATGGGGTTAATGGTGGATGTACACTTCAAGGTCAGATTATTTCTTGTCTTTTCTCATGTGGCTGGAAGGAATATGGTTTTATCTATTTGAAGCCCTTTGCAATGTTTAACCATTTTATAGAGATGCAATTCACATACTATACAATTCATCCACTGAATGCAATCCACAGATTCATACAACCATCACCATGATCAATCTTAGAGAATTTTCATCGCCTCAAAAACAAAACAAAACAAAAAAAGATCTTGGGTTGCTTGGGTCCCTCAATCAGTTAAGCAGCTGCCTTCGGCTCAGGTCATGATCAGAGAGTCCTGATTGAGCTCCTCATTGAGTGGGTCCCTGCTCAGCGGGAAGCCTGCTTCTCCTTCTCCCTCTGCCCCTCCTCCCCACGGTTCTCTCTCTCTGTCTCTCAAATAACTAAATAAGATCTTTTTAAAAAATCTTAATTTTACTTAAGAGAAAGAGTACAAAAATTTTTTTCATAATTATATACAACACAAGCTTTATGTTTTGGGTTTTCATTTTATGGCTCTTGACTAAATTTTTAAAAAAATAACAGCATCTATTACTTGCTGGGCTGGAATCAGCAATATTTATGTTCTGCCTTGAGAAGATTCAAAAATGTCTTCAGGGAGCTTCAGATTCTGTCCTGGTTCTCGACAGCTGGCTTTGCAATTTCCTCTCTGTACCTTGGTTTCCTCCTTTATAAACTGATTATAGGATGAGGGCCCTCTATGGAGAGAATGACCTCACAGTGCCACAGCAATTCTAGCTCACGTTTTTTGGTTTTGCTGTGTTCTGGGTTCTTACACTCGTAGTTTCTAGAACACTTTGAGATCACCTGTCATCACTATATTATAAACAGAGGGTCCTCAGCTCAGTGAGGTTTATTGATTTTCCCAAGGCCTCACAAACAGAAAGTGATAGAAACAAGAGTTTGAACAAGCCAAGATTATTTACACATGACATGGTAAGAAGTAGATTTTTAGGTACCAACATGGGGAAACAAAGATCAACTCCAATTTGGTGAGGCGACGGAGCAGGTGTTTTCATATTAATTGTTTATTTATTTGTGGGTATTTATAGGGCTGCCATGCTTGGGTCTGGGAGATATGATGCTTGTGTGCTTTCTCAGGCTAACCCTCCAGTTGACTGTGAGGATGCAGAATGGTTGCAACGTCCAAAGTATTTATATATTTTGTTTGGTTCTATTTTGTCTCAAACATTTAAGAGGGCTAAAGAGGTGATTGGCATTTATCTTTTACCTTCTTTAGCTCCCCTGGATGAAATTTCTTGTTTGACTTATGTCTGGCTGTCTGCCACAGACCTGTAGATGTTGATGTCACACCAGTTTCCTCCAACCCTGAGGTCTTGGTTCTGATTAATTGAGATTAATTGAGACTCACCAACCTTGACCTCAAGTCCCCACCCATTCCACTTTGTTGGGCTTGTCGCTGCCTAATGAAAACTTACCAAGCATCAGTGTAGAGCCTGGCAAGGGGCAGCCAACAGGTGGGCCTTCCTTGTGTGCAAATAGATATAATGTCTATGAAGATGTTTCAAAAACCCCACCTATCTCTTAATTGATATCCAAAAAATATCAGTTCCTAATACACATTCCTACTATTTTTTTCCTTCTTGAATCTATCCCAAGATCCCACTGTTACCTACTCTTGGTGCTGAATTTTACAAGTACATAGTAAATTGAGTAGTGGTCATTGTTGCAATTAGTTTTTTCTTTGTTGGAGGAAGACTTGGGGACCAAAGTTGCTGAGCATGCCCTTTGCTGCTGACTAGGAGTGTCCTCCTTTGGTGAGAAAGGTGTCCTGCCTATGACTGCGGTAGATACGCACACTGAGGAGTTACCAGAGGAAGTGGTGTTCAGGTGGGGAGGCAAAAGCTGCGTGGGTGGCACTTCTGAGTTTTCAGAAGGTGACCTACTGGCTACTGTCCATCTGTGCCTCCTGAATAGTGTAGAGAGATGCTCCCACAAGAACTTGTAGTGAGTGAGGTTCACCTGGGGGGAGCTGAGAGATGACACTGGAACTTCCCACAGAACTGTCCAGCCACTGCAGCTCAGACGCATCCTATGTTAGTAGTCATTGAGATAAATCACCACGAGTTGCTGAGTAGCTTTTAAAGGTACCCACAGAAGCTGGGGCTACTACCAGCCACCTCAAGGAGCATCTTCAGAAGTGGCTGAGGGGCCCTATAATCTCACATGGGTCCATGATGGGCATTACAGACATGTGATCCATATTTAGGAAGCAACTTACCTGCCCCCCTGTCTTCTCAGCACCCTGAAGACAAAATGGGCAGTGTCACTTTCTGGCAATTTTCTTACTGAGTAGACCCTTCCTTACTGAGTAGATTTTTGGGAAGATCTCTCTGGTTGGGAAGATATGATAACAGATATATTATTGATTTCAGCCAGAGATGCAGGTCTACTCAGTATACAAGCTGGAGGGGGGACAAGGGGATGAAGGAAGAGTGAACAAAAAGACATATGCTTAAGAAAGAAAGAAAACTTTTCTAAGAAAACATGCCCTTTTTGAGAGCTGTGAACCAGAAGGAAGTTGTGGACTTGCTATACATTTTAGGAAAAGAAGACAGGAGACCTCAGATTGTTTTTTCTATTCTGATTTATTGAGATTGAGAAGAAAGAGAACTGCAAGAATGCTATGCCCAGAAAAATAATACTCAATGCTGGTGCAGATGTAATGAAACTGGTATTTATACAGAGATAGTGGCAGGTATAAACTGGTATAGAGCTTTTGGAAAGCAGATTGGTAGCATGGGTCAAAAGCTATTCAGTGCACATTTATTTTAACTTGGCAACGGCATTTAGATATTCCTTTACTGAGGAAATTATCCAGAAACATGGGAAAGCTATTTACACAAAGATGCTATTGGAAGTTTTTGTCAGGATATTTTTTAGGGGAAGTAAGTTGAATACTCATTTATAGTAGAATGATTAAGTAAATATCAAGTCTTTTCACTGGCTTTTTAAGCAGCAATTTAAAAGAATACACAGCAACACTGAAAATGTGTATGATGTTATATTAAAAGAACAAGTAGATTATAGACTGCAGACTAGTCAAACAAATATGTATTATCAAAACAGAATTATAAATTAACCCAGTAAGTGTTTAAATTGTCACATGTGATATGTCCCCAAAGTCATTGAGATAGAGACTCTGAAAGCCACATTAACTGCAGAGCAGTATTATTACCCTTTAAACTGAATGAGATACAATATTTGGTAAGTTAATAGACCTCCAGTCCTGGACCAGCATGGTCTTCTGTTAATTAGCAGAGATGTGGATCTTGTTTTTGTTTTTAATTTACCTGATGATCCAGCCATTTCATTTCCAAGTATCTTCCTAAAGTGGGGAAATACAACATACATTCATATGAAGACTTGCGCATGGATGTTCATGATTTTGATTTGTAACAACCAAAAGGTAAAAGCCATCCAAATGTCCTACAATTTGTGAATGGATAATCACAATGTAGTGTATCTACTTAATGGAATACTATCAAGTTATTAAGGGAACAGAGAACAGATAGATGCTGTAACGGGGGAGACCTCAAAATCATGTGAGTGAAAGAAGCCAGAGGCAAAATATCCCATATTGTCTGATTTTGTTGATATGAGATGTCCGTATAAGGCAAGTCTAAAGAGACACAAAGTAGATTAGTGGTTGCCTGAGCCAAGCATGGGAAAGAGAGTGAACTCTAAGTGAGCAAGGGGATTTCATCAGTGATGGGAATGTTGTAAAACTCCAAAGATAAGCTCAAAATGGATGAAAGACCTCAATGTGAGACAGGAATCCATCAAAAATCCTGGAGGAGAACATAGGCAGTAACCTCTTCGACATTGGCCACAGCAACTTCTTTCAAGACACGTCTCCAGAAGCAAAGGAGAAAAAAGCAAAATTGAACTTTTGGGACTTCATTAAGATAAAAAGCTTCTGCACAGCAAGGGAAACAGTCAACAAAACAAAGAGGCAACACATGGAATGGGATAAGATATTCACAAATGACACTGCAGACAAAGGGCTGATATCCAAGATCTATAAAGAACTTCTCCAACTCAATACCCAAAAAACAGATAATCATGTCAAAAAAAGGGCAGAAGATATGAACAGATACTTCTCCAAAGAAGACATGCAAATGACTAACAGATACATGAAAAAATGTTCATCATCATTGACCATCAGGGAAATTAAAATCAAAGCCACATTGAGACACCACCTTATATCAGTTAGAATGGCACAGATTAACAGGACAGGAAACAATAAATGTTGGAGAGGCTGTGGAGAAAGGGGCACACAGTCGGTGGGAATGCAATGTGGTACAGCCACGTTGGAAAACAGTGTGGAGATTCCTCAGAAAACTAAAAATAGACCTTCCTTATAACCTGGCAATTGCACTATTGAGTATTTACCCCAAAGATAGAGATGTAGTGAAAAGAAGGGCCATATGTACCCCAATTTTCACAGCAGCAATGTCTATAATCACCAAACTGTGATCACCAAATAGCTGTGATGCCCTTCAAGAGATGAATGGATAAAAAAGATGTGGTCCATAAATACAAAGGAATATTGCCCAGCCATCAGAAGGGATGAATACTTAATATTTGTATCTACTTGGATGGGACTGGAGGAGATTATGCTAAATGAAGTAAGTCAAACAGAGGTCAATTATCATATGGTTTCACTTAATTGTGGAACATAAGAAATAGCATGGAGGACATTAGGAGAAGGAAAGGAAAAGTAAATTGGGGCAAATGAGGGGGGAGACGAACCATGAGAGACTCTGCACTGTGAGAAACAAACCAAGGGTTTTAGAGGGGAGGAGGTGAGGGGATGAGTTGGCCTGGTGGTGGGTATTAAGGAGGGCACAGATTTCATGGAACACTGGGTGTTGCACATAAACAATGAACCTTGGAACACTGTATCAAAAACTAATGATGTATTTTATTGCACCTGACATATCACAATAAAAAAAGATTCATGAAGAAAAAAATAAAAATAAATAAATAAAATCTTAAAAAAACCAAAATACTGCATATTAATGGTGGTTGTTGCACTACCTTGTGAATGCTCTAAAATTCATGGAATTTCACACTTAACATAAGTATTGGATAACATGCAAACTATAGTTTAATAGAAATGTTGAAATAATCTTTTTCTCATCAGATAGAGTCAATGTTAGAAATAAAATGAATGATATTTTTTTCATGGGGGCTCAAGATACTGAAATGCCCAAATTCTGAGACCCCCCCAAAGGTGACCACCAGAGTCCAAAGTCAAAACCAAACAGCAAGGGTCGTTTATTGCAAGTTTTAACCCGGACTTCCGCGCACTCGTTACCGGTGATGCTAAGAGGCCCCGGGCATACTTTTAGCACAGCTTTTATAGGCAAGGACAAACAAGTTACAGAGAAGTTGGGGAATTTTTATAGTTACAAGCACATGATTGGTTGAAATTCTCCCTAGTTTGCTGGTCGCCTTACGACTGGCCTTGGTCCCCCAGCCCAGCAAACCCCAAGGCGCGAGATTGTTGGGTAGGAGGCTCTGGGAGTGGTCATGTACCCACATTCCTGGAGCTAGATAGCCGGGCTCAGGGAGTACTCTCATAGCCACATTCCTGGAGCCAGATGGCCCTTGTCTCTCGTTCTTAGATCTGAAGGTGCGGGGAGAGGCCTTGTGGTTACAGGGTGGCTATGGGGGGGGGCTGCTAGGGTTTTTCTACTTTCTTAGGGTCTAGCAAGTGAGTGTACAGAAGCCAGGTGGCTGTTAGAGGTATAAGGCATAACGGTCCTAATTCTATTTCTCACGCTTCTCAATACGTAGTCATGGTCCATTCAGAAAATGGTAGGCTGGAATAATGCTTTCTGGAGAAATGAGAGGTTGGGAGGTTGGAGACCTGGGGGGACCAGGGGCAGGTCATCTTGTGAGTGCTCTACAGAACTGTGGCATTACTTCAACTGCACCAGCTATGAAACATTCCAAAATGCAGAAAAGCACTGGATGTAACACGATGGATTCATTAAAATCCATGACTCAGATTTTGGGAATGTTAATATTTTTGTGTTTTAATATTTTCTTTCATGTTTTTAAAAAATTAAAAAAGAAAATCAGATTTGGGAAGGCACCTCCACATTGGTCCCCCTCCTTCCCACAGTGCACAGGCAACTACATGCCAGAAGCCCACGTTCTTTTTCTGGGTATGTCTTTATAAATCTCATACAAGCTTCTGGATCATCTGATACGTTAGTTAGTTGTTGCAGAAACAGACTCCCGGAGTGCCTGAGACCTCACCTGTTTCAGGTCACTTAGTGAGAAGGTTAGGGCTCCCCCCGCGGTGGTCCACAGCTTACCCATGGTCGCCAGGTTTCCTGTTCAAGGCTGTATGTAACCTGCAGCTCCAGCATCACTTTCTCCTACAGCAAGGTGGGAAGTCAGGAAAACAGGAAAAATTTCTCCTCAAAAGGGTCTCATTTTCATTAAGAAGAAAAACATTAGAAATCCTAAAAGGATTTTGCTTACATTTCTTTTGTTAGATTTGGGTCTGATGCTCACACTAATGGTAAGTTGGATTCTAACATGGTGCTAAGATTCCACCCCTGGGGTGTGTGTGTGTGTGTGTGTGTGTGTGTGTGTGTGTGTGTTATGATCCCTGTCCTTGAGTGTGAACAGAACCTGTTGTCCTGATGTGAGGTCATTCCTGTGGAGAAGATACAAACCTGTCAACTGTGAGTTAATCAGAAGGGAGATTATATCCTGGGTGAGCCTGACATAATCAGAAGAGCCTTTCAAAAACCGTGAAGCATCTGGGTGTTGTGCTGCTGGCCGGGAAGAAGGCAAACAGCCACACTGGGAGCTACGCGGGAGAGAGTCAGGCCCCTGGAGCTGAGGGAAGTCTGCATGTGACAGCCAGAAAGAAATGGGGGGAACTTCAGTTCTACAACCCCAAAGAAATGAATTCTGCCAACAACGTGTGAGCTCAAGAAGAGCTGGGTCGCAGAGAAGACCCCAGTTCTGGCAGACCTCTGATTGTCAGCCCAGTGAGACCGTGAGCGGAGATCGCAGCTGTGCCCCTGCAGATGCCTCACCACCCACAGAGGGAACAAGATAATGATTTTTTTTTTTTTTTAAAGCCACTGAATTCGTGATGACTTCTTATACCACAGTAGCACACAGGGAGAATCCCTGGCAAAGGCAAGCGGATCTGTTGTGATATTCCTTGGATTTATTTCTACCATATTCTTGGTGCAGCTACTCTGGAAAACAATATGGAGGTTCCTCAAGTTGAAAATAGAGCTACCCTATGATCCAGCAATTACACTACTATATATTTACCACAAAGATACAAAGGTAGTGATCGGAAGGGGCACTTGTACCCCAATATTTATAGCAGCAATGTCCAAAATAGCCAAACAATGGGAAGAGCCCAGATGTCCATCAACAGATGAATGGATTAAGAAGATGTTGTACACACACACACACACACACACACACACACACACACACACGGGAATGCTACTCAGTGATGGAAAAACAAAGAAATCCTACCATTTGCAATGATGTGGATGGAACTAGAGGGTGCAATGCTGAGCAAAATAAGTCAATCAGAGAAAGACGATTATCATATGATCTCAATCACATGTGGAATTTAAGAAACAAAACATAATTTTGGGGAAAGGGAGGAAAAATAAGACAAGATTAAATCATAGAGGGAGACAAATCATAAGAGACTCTTAATCATAGGAAATAAACTGAGGTTACTGGAGGCGATGGGAATGGGGGGATGGGGTTACTGGGTGACCTTAAGGAGATCATGCGATGTAATGAGCACTGGATATTATATAAGACTAAGGAATCATTGACCTTTACTCCTGAAACTAATAATACATTGTATGTTAATTGATTAAATTTAAATTTAAAAAAGTCACCAGAAAAAATATAGCCTTTGGCATAAGAATTATTTTGAGTTGATTATTTTGAGCAAATGCAGACACAGGGGAAGCTCTGAAAAGAGATTAGAGGGTACCTTTTGTAAACAAAATTTACATTTCCAAAGGAAATTTACATTAGATGGGGGACCATGCCTGGAAGCCCGCTATTCCGAGAAATCACTTTTTCACTGGAGACTTACTTGCAAGGCAGGGCAATCTTTGTTTACCAAACATTTCCTCTTCTCACTGTCTTGTGAATTGCCTTCCCCCTTTTGAAACTCTGGACTCCTGTTCCTTTCTTTAGCTCAGAATGATCTATAAACCTCAATGTCTAGCTGCCTTCTGAGTCTCCTAGATCTTTGTAGAGTTCTGTACATTCATATATAATTCAAATATTTTGTTCTCTTGTTAATCTCTCATAAGTCAGTTTAATTCTTGGACCATAGAACCTGGAAGAGTAGAAGGGAAGATTTCCTCCTTTACGGCATTCACCTCTGGCACAGAATATAAGAGAGTGAGAAAAAAAACTCAGTGATCAAGATAAATAGTATATTGATTCAACACTGTGCGAAAATCAAAATTAAGTGAAAAACCTTCATGGAGAGATAAAATATCCAATTTTATATGAAGACAGGCTGTCGCTTGTTTGTTTCACCACCTCGTTTTATTCTGCAATAAGCGCAGGCATTTCCCATCAGCTTCTGGCCCCTGACACGTGAAGCCCGGGAAACCATGCGCAGGAAGTGACTCTTTGGGTCTTGTGACTCTCCTGTGACGTCGGTTTGTGCACCTGCGTGTGGACTGGAGTCACGTTTTGAAACAGGTATATCTCGTGGTATTCCAAATCGCCAACGGCTGGATAACGGATGTTTTGAATTTAGAAAGCTAGAAAGCTTTAACACAGGGGCGCCTGGGTGGCTCAGTCAATTAAGAGTCTGCTCAGGTCATGGTTTTAGCATCCTGGGATAGAGCACTGCATCAGGCTCTCTGCTCAGTGGGGAGTCAGCTTCTCCCCACTCCCTCTGCCTACAGCATTACTTGCTTATTCCCTCTCTTTCTCTTTCAAATAAGGAAATAAAAATCTAAGAAGGAAGGAAGAAGGAAGGAAAGAAAGAAAGAAAAAAGAAAAAGAAAGAAAGGAAGAAAGAGAGAAAGAGAAAGAAAGAGAAAGAAAGAATGAAAGAAAGAAAGAAGAAAGAAAGAAAGAAGAAAGAAAAAGAAAGAAAGAAAGAAAGAAAGAAAGAAAGAAAGAAAGAAAGAAAGAAAGAAAAAAAGAAAGAAAGAAAGAAAGAAAATGAAAAGGAAGGAAAGAAAAAGTTCTTACACTAAACGAATGTTCTATGGGTACCACTGGAGGATCGATTTAATGGAAGGGGGAAAACCTTGTGTTTCCTTAAAATACTCCTTTGATAACATTAAAGAACAAACATGAGATTTAGAACAAAAATTAAACCCACAGCCACAGCAAACCCTCCCACACTGTTCTAAAATGTCTCCTGCTGCCCAGAGAATTTAATGTTCGTTCCAGTCAAAAACCAGGTTATAGACAAATATTGCTCCAAAATGACTCTTAGAGCAGCTATTTTAGAAAGCTCTCAACTTCTCTTTTCTCATTTGAGATGTAATTTATGGGCCACCCAGCACTGCCCTCTCAGGCCTGAAAGCTGGCTCTCTCAAAGGAAAGCATCTGGGGTTCTCACTCGGGCTCCTAGTCAGAAAGACACCTTGCTCTAACTTCTTACTTGACTCTATCATTGAGATAAAGGGATTAAAGCCATAGAGCCTCCATGAGGGTACAGATCAAGAAAAAAAATCTTAAAAGTCACCCCCACAAATATGGATAAACATTTCAGCCCTCATTTTGAACACATACCACACATGAAATTGTTCTTTCTGCCAGAAATCTAATTTGGATTAAAAAAAAAATAAAGCAAAGATGATGGTCAACTTGTACAATTAGTGAGTTCTTTATTTGTAACTGACTCATGGTTAAAACCTGAGCATGAAATCCACATAATCTCTTTGCTTCGGCCTGCATGTTTGTGTGTGTGTGTGTGTGTGTGTGTGTGTGTGTGTGTGTGTGTGTGTATGACTTTTCTGATCTCCAGAAGGTATTACCAATGAATAAAGGAGTTCTATTCTAGATTGACTTAGAGGGCACCTGGGTGGCTCACTGCGTTAAAGCCTCTGCCTTTCGCTCAGGTCATGATCTCAGGGTCCTGGAATCAAAGCCTGCATCCAGCTCTCTGCTCAGTAGGGAGCCTACTTCCTTCTCTCTCTCTGCCTGCCTCTCTGCCTCCTTGTGATCTCTCTCTTTGTCAAATAAATAAATAAAATCTTTTAAAAAAGTAAATTGACTTAGAGAAAAATAAGAGGTTATAAATTAATTATTTTTAAAACCTCCAAATGTAGGAAACAACTCAAATACTTTCTAAGTTCACATGATTTGGCTACATCTTTGGTAAATAAACCTAGTTTAATAGTATTGGTTAATAAAAACAGGTATTAAAAAAGAGTTTCCTCTATTAAATACAATGCAGAAATACATTTTTATCCCCACTTGGGTTTACTAGTCAAATAAGCTAATATTATAGTTACTACATGTTTAAGATTATAAAACATAGGTTTGATGTTAAATTGTGGCAGTGTTCTGACAAATGTTTTTTCCCAACAATGACTGTGTTTTCCAAATGTCTGCATAAAGGTCATTCCCAAAATCTTTTGGTGACTTGAAACTTTAAAGTTATACTAAATTAAATGACAGATATTCACTGAATATCTACAACATTTCTCAATAAGATAAAATATTCAAACATAGTTGGTGAACACAAATTTAAGTGTTTATACTCTTTGCTTTTCAAGTTTTTACAGGGCGATGAAGGATATTTGGGTATAATTAATAAATGTATTCATTTGTCACATCAATAAACAGCACTATAAAAAGGCATAGCCTCTAGAGATTATAATACTATGTTCAACATATGCTAATCTACTACAAAATGCTGATAGCTGACAGACAATTTGCATTTGTCTACTTTCTAGTTTTTTCTGGAAAACAAAGGATGCTAAGAAATAACATTTATGGGGGTGCCTGGGTTGCTCAGTCAGATCAGGGCTCCCTGCTCAGTGGGGAGGGGGACCTGCTTCTCCTCCGGCTGCTCCCCCTACTCATGTACCTATGCTTACTTGTTCTCTCTCAAATAAATAAAATCTAAAATAAACAAAGAAGTAACATTTATAATCAACTGATAATAATTAAACTTCTAAAATAATAAGGGTGAAAGTAAATAACTGTATGCAAAGCATGCATGGAAAATAAGGTGAGTTTTGGATAAGAACAGGAATACAAGGTATGCAATATGAAGGATAAATTGTTGTTAAGAAAATAAAAGGAAAGTAACTTATCCTTAGATGATTGTTTAGAGGGTAAAGACTGCTATGGAATGAAAAAGTAAAACACAACAGCTACAGGGTTTATGGATAAAAGAAAAGAGGGAAAAAGAGAAAGAATCCTATCTTGATGGTCAAAGCAGCCCAGATTGAATGGATTTATTATAAACTGTAAAATGAGCTTCAGTATCTCAACTGCACCAGTGTTTAAGCTGACAGTGGTTTTCTTTGTAAAGTTCTCCTGGAATGTTGGCCTGCTTCTAACAAGAGATTGTAAAAGGTTTTTCTTTAGCTTTTGAGTAAGCTGCATAGGAAACAATAATATTTCTCTCTTATCAAAATCATTGACTTTATCACGTCTTGGATGATTTAGGCAAACCTAGTCCTCCCAGTAGTGAAAGAACTATATTTTTTTAATCATGAGATCTTCTATACTTATTTTTGAAATCATTTATGGTTATTTTGGCTAAATGGGTAAGGAAATGCTGTTGGACAGTGGCCTGTGATCTTATCTAATCACAGGTTGAGACCTCTTGACCTTTTTGACAATGTCCCCAAATCAAATTCTAAATGGAAGTCTCTTGACCTTGACGTGACTTTGAGATTTTTCAGAGGGTCTCTGAAAAATCTTGACTTATTCTCTTGCCTTACAGGAAAGGAATGTTAAACTAAAATCAGGTTTATTGGATACATTAAACTGTCATATGTTAAATTGCATAATCTTCACTCCCTATGTTCAATTTATATGGACATACATTATTAATATAAGTATTTTAGAAATTATATAAAGTTCCTAGAAATTTATCAGTGTCCTTGTTGTCCATGATATGTCCTAATATAATGTTATCAGTTAATTATTGCCTTACAATATTGTATGTCACAGAGGCAATCACATTTCTTTTGTCAATTGCATTATAAGGTACTCTTACCAAATCTTTTTTTTTTTTTTTTTAGATTTTTATTTATTTGACAGAGAGAAACACAGCCAGAGAGGGAACACAAGCAGGGGGAGTGAGAGAGGGAGAAGCAGGCTTCCTGCCGAGCAAGGAGCCTGATGTGGGACTCGATCCTGGGTCTCCAGGATCATGACCTGAGCTGAAGGCAGTCACTTAATCAACTGAGCCACCCAGGTGCCCCACTCTTACCAAATCTTTAACCAAGAAATTACTAACCCAAGATCAAACAGAACTGGAATGAACCATATGGGACAGAGAGGACTGATAAAAAATAATTATGATTCTTTTTATGACATTTGCTTAGAATATTGTTGTTTTTTTCAAGTCTTTATGGATTTAAGGAACACATTTTCTCTTTTGTCTTAAGTTCTATAACTTAACTGCAACTTAGTAGATCATACTTTTATAAATAGAAATAAAACATTTATGTCTTTCCCTGTTCGATCACTCCAGAATTCAGAAATTCTTATGAAATATTTTTATATTCTTGGCGAAATTGTTACTTGTATAACCTCAATAAGAATCTCTTCTCCTACAGGGAACTCCTGGGCACTGTTTTGGGATTATAAACTGGTGTAGCCACTGTGGAAAACAGCATGGAGGTTTCTCAAATAATCACAAATAGAAATACCATATGATACAGCCACCACAATTATTTTAAAGGTTTATTTGTTTATTTGAGAGAGAGAGAGAGAGAGAGAGAGAGCGAGCAGGGGGAGGGGCAGAGGGAAAGGTAGAGAGAGAGAGAATTTCTCACAGACTCCACACCCGACGTGGGGCTCGACCTCATGACCCTGAGATCATGACTGGATTTGAAACCGAGAGTCAGATGCTTAATGCACTGAGTCACCTAGGTGCCCAGAAATACCCCACTTTTGAATATATATCTAAAGAAAAAGAAATTCTTATCTCAAACAGATGTCAGCAAACCCCACCCCTCACCATGTTCACTGCAAAATTATCCATAACAGCCAAGATATGAAAGCAACTTAACTGTCCATTGACTGATGACCAGGTAAAGAAATGCGATTTATACAATGCTATATGTCAATTATACCTCAGTAAAACTGAAAAAGAAAAAGTATCTCTTCTCACAATAGGGTAGAATTGATAACATCAGTTATGTCACCCAGGCTTTGACTGGAAAGCCACATTTAAAAGTGATGTTCATTGACTCCAATGTGACTAGCTTTAAAGATCTGAGGTTGACCGTGTGAAGCCAGTGCTCACAAAATCCTCTTGAAAATTTGGTCAGGTACTTGGCTTCGTGGAGTAAGGGCCAAAGACAGGCTGCCCCCAAATGTGCCACTTTATCACATTAATTATTGTGAATGAAAGTTATGTAAGAGACAGCCTCTGCCAGAAGGACACTCAGACCCTCCTCTGTTCCCCTAAAAGCAAGGAACACATCTCTCACGTGAAAGATACTCTCCATATATGAGAAATAAAAAAAAAAACTGTATCACCAAAGAGAGAGACGTAAAAGCTGAGAAACCTCTAAAAATAACCCTTCTTGCTTTTTTACTAAATTACTACCTCAGCCCAAATTCTGCTCAGGATTCCCTACTAGAGAAAACTCCTAAACACCTCTTTTCCTTATTCTGTCAATTCCTCATGAGTTGAGAGTTGATTGTTTCTTTGTCTAAAATGTATAAAAACTACCTGCCTTGGTCAGTTCTTTGGGTCTCAATGTCATTATTAAGCCTCCGAATGCGGGCAGGTAATAAAAGTTTGTGGGTTGTATTTTTTGTTTGTTTGTTTTCTTTTCTTTTGTTGTTGTTGTTGTTGTTGTTTTTTCCCCTCCTGTTAGCCTATCTGATGTAAATTTAATTATCAGTCCAGCTTGGAAAAGCTTTAGGGAAGTAGAAAACGTTCCCCAACAGTGGTGCGTAGGGAAGCCCACCTCCTGGTGGGCCCAGGAATCTAAATATGGTTTGGAGAGGATTTGACACAAATCTGCAGCTACTTCTGGTACAATCCAATGACAAATTCTTGCCTTGGCTTCTGAGCCCTGAGAGGTCTTCAGAAGTCCAATCTCAGAAACCTTGCCCAAGTTCCTACAAAGCAAACTTGAAAAGACCTATGTGATGGATTACCATTATTGTGGCACTTACGTAAGTCATGAGTCAAACTATAATGATGTAAGACTGATTTTGCATTAAAAAAGGACATTTTGCATGCTAGACTGATCTCATTTTGATTATCTTTGGGCAAACCTTGAAGATGGCTGGTGGGCCATCTTTTGTTCCAATAGAAAGTGGTGGCACACTGTGGGGACCATCAGCTTTCAGCCCTGTGCATTGCTTTTAGCTCCTTCTACCTCTCTGGAAACTGGATCTTGTTGTCTTTATGTATGACTAAGAATGAAGATTGGTCTTTCCTTGGGGCTTAGTGACCCAGCACAGAGGTCAAAGGATTCATCCCCACAGCTATGTGGGCTTCTCAGGAACTTCACCAAAACACGGGGTTTTTCCAAGCTCTGCTCCAGGAAACAGCCCTGACTGTCACTGCCACCACCCCTCTGACTCACCGCACTCTGAACCCCTTATCCAGAGTTCCGGCTTCCCCTCAAACCACGGGCTAATCATTGGCTCCAACCATTCACCTTGGTTCCTTCCATTTCCTTGTTCTGCTTCCCTTTGCCGTTCTCTTCTCCCACAACCAACCAGAAACTTCTTGCCTAGGTTTCTGTGAGCCTTCAAGGGAAATTTCACACAAGGGAGTGTGGGCACCATGCAGCCCCCTGGAACTGATAAAGATTATTGTGACATTTGAGATTCAACAGTTGGAAGAAAGAATACTTCTAGCAGCTTCCCCGACCTCCCGAAAAGAAGAAACATCTGGGACTGAGGCTGTCATGAATCCTGTCCTCAGAGGAGAAGAAGCAAAGACCACTCACATCTGCAGAAACAAACATGATCACAAACTTTCTTACATCCTATTTGTTTTCCTAGAAACCTATTTGCTCTCCCCATATCATTTTTTTTCTCCCCTGTTCCATTAAGCGAGATATATAAATCCCCATCTCTAGCTCTTTAGAGTGCCACTAAAACTTCAGGTTTTTACATCCCTTGTACGGTGTCAGTTCCAACTGAAATCACTTGCCCCCAAACATTAAGAACCTAGAGGGTACGGGAACATTTTCTTTCTGTACAAATACTAAACTATCCCAGGTTTTATCTGAGACTGTCCTTGTATTGCACCTTCTATAGAATGATGGTTCAGATGGATATAGTGAGGATTTACTCATGTTGGGGTAGGAAGGGAATTGGCAGAAGAGAAATTTTTATAGAACCATTCCCTTCTGGAGCCCGGCTGGGCCTGATTCCCATGCCATGGATTACACCATTGTCAAAGAAAATCTCTTCAGATTCCACTAACCACAGATCTCCCATGACTCAAGAGGCCATCTCTCTGAGCTGTAAATGCTTCTCCACGATAATGCTTCCTTAATTCACATTTTATGTATGTCATAATATAATTATGAATAAAAGGAGAAGAGAAAAACAAAGAAATACACTAAAATGTTTAGGGCATTTGTATTAGTATAATAAGATCGGATCTTTTATTATACATTCATCTAAAAACAAAATTTTTAAATAATTTTATTTATTTATTTGAAAGAGAGAGACAGAGAGAGAGACAGAGAGTGCTGAGTTGGGAGGAGGGGCAGAGGCAGAAGCTGGGCACCCATGTCCCTGCTGAGCAGGTATTTCTAAGAGCTTTCTCCCTGTGTTCTGAAGGTTGTGGGGATTTTACTGGCTTAAGCCCCACCCATTTGATCCCAGCATAATTGTAAAGTCATCAAAATTCAGTAAACAACTTGTAGTAGGCACTGTTGCAATCATAAAATGTCAGGGCTCCGGAAGACAGAGTCAAGTGCTAACTTTTTTTTTTTTTAAGATTTTATTTATTTATTTGACAGAGGGAAGATCACAAGTAGGCAGAGAGGTAGGCAGAGGGAGAGGAGGAAGCAGGCTCCCTGCTGAGCAGAGAGCCCGAGGCGGGGCCTGGATCCCAGGACCCTGAGATCATGACCTGAGCCCAAGGCGGAGGCTTTAACCCACTGAGCCATCCAGGTGCCCGAGTGCTAACTTTTAAAAGGATCACTATCACTTTTTAATAAAAACATTTTTTTAGCATCACCAACATGTCCTTGCTTTGGGCTGCTTTTTTCTCAGATGAAAATGAGGATGGCCTCAGCTCTGTTTCTGAGAGTCTCAGTTCCCACCTCTTACAGTGTTAGGTTTCTCAATTTGCGTCTGGGCTCACGGCTACACAGATAAAGGCAAACATTCTCAGCCTCCTTTGTAACTAAGCGTGGCTTTGACTAAGCCCAGATCTATAAGATAGGATAAAAAAAAAAAAATTAGGCACAGCTTCTGGACCATGACCTTGCTTCTCTCTTCTTGGATTTGCTCTGGCTGTACTAGTGAATCTTCCCATACCAAAAGGGTTAGGGTGTTTTCTAGGATAGGACCTGGTGAACTTTTCCTGTAAGGGGCCAGACTGGACCTTAGGCTTTGTAGGCTATACAGTATCAAAAAAGAAGCAAAGCCAGACACTAAGTAGTTAACGTGATGAGAACAGATTTCAGCTGATAATATGACACTGCGACAGGGAAGAGTGTCTAGCAGGAAGAAAATTCAAATCTGATGAATGTAGACATGAATGGGCCCTGGCCATTTTGTTTTGTTTTATTTTATTTTATTTCTCATTTTGTTTTTTGTTTTGTTTTGTTTTAATAAAGGGCTGGAACTCAAATCCTGAAATTAAGACATGAGCTGAGATCAAGAGTTGATGCTTGAACCATCCAGGTTCGATGCTTGAACCATCCAACAAGGCTGGAACTCACAACCCTGAAATTAAGGCATGAGCTGAGATCAAGAGTTGATGCTTGAACTATCCAGGTGCCCCACAACAGGGCATTTTAAAAGAAGAATGGGGTGATGAGCAGCTCAGTAGGGTCAGAGAACTGAAGACTTATAAAAAGTGGGAAGGGAAGGTTGGTTCATGTAATAAATCCCATGTGTGTTCACTGACTGGTGCCACTGAAATTAAGCTTCTACCATCCCAAGGGTCTGGGGTACAGAGCTTCTCTTCAGGTGTTGGCTGGGACAAACAGTGAATGCTTCTCTTAGCCTTGAGTTTGCTCAGGCAGGCATTTTAAGGGGGGTTGCCGCGAGTCATCTGCATGGTCAATTAGGTGATTTCCTTCTGCAAGGCACGGAACCCCGACCCTCCTACAAAGTATGAGGAGTTGGCATGGGGCAGTATTTTCTCCACCCTGTTTGTTTGCCATTCTTTGTATGGAATGCTTGACATTTAAAAACCATGTCTGGTATATAGCAAAATGTTTTTGTTTTACTTACCATCATTAAAAATAGCTTAATCTTAGATAATCCTGCAGCTCTGTGGAGGAGATTGTCAAGGCTCTTAAATGGTTAAATAAAGGGCTTAATATAAGAAATAAAACTGTACTAACAAGGACATTGCCACGCACACAAAGGATCCATAAATAAAGAGTTCTGTACCCAGTCATGGAAAACAGGCTTGAGCAAGTGCTTTTACCTTTGCAAAATAAGTTATCTTTCTCCTTGGTCATTGTATTAAAAATGTAGCTAAAACTTTGTACACAACTCATCTAAGCCTTTCAATTGCCTTCTCGTTTGTAAGACCTGCTTAAAAAACACCATATCATTAGTCTACCCTTTATTGTCCAGGCACCAAGTGTAAGAAACTGTAAAAAATCTCACTGAATATCATGTCCTTGGTTTGGTTTAAGTAGTTAACTCTGAATTGTAGATAGGTGCACCTGCAAAAATATGTTTCACCGATCAAAGCACTATGTTTCTCTAACAAAGACACTGTGTAATCAAAAATCACTCTCTGTAAAAACATTTTTCTTCATGAGAATCTTTAACTTGTTGCCTATAAATAAAGACACTGAAAGCCAGCAAGGCGGAGATGCCTGGCAGGTGATCGGAAAAGAATCTTCGGGGCTCTCTCATTTTAGAATCGCCGACGCCGTCCCCACCTTCCGGACCCTGACTGTTGCTGGGGCTCTATCCCTGCAGGGGGACAGCGTCACTCTAGAGATGTGGCCTTGAGTTGTTGGAACTACTTTTAGTGTTTGTCCCAGACTATGTAGGCCACTGTTGAGACTTACTCGGAAGAGGAGTTGAGTGGACCCTGGTCAGAGTCAGGTCAAGGTGAAAATCTTTGTTAACAGTCTTGTTGGAAACTATCCAGCTTTGATCATACCATAGGAGCCACAGATCATCTCTGAATAATAAAGCTGTCCACAGAAACAGGCTTTGGGTCTCATTTTGCCCACAGTTGTAGCTGGCACAAGATAGATCCAAAAAATAGAGGGAAGCTTGGTCCTTGGAAGATGGCAAGGTCCAGCTGCTGAAGTCCTCAAAATGTAAAAAGTAAGATAAATTGAAAGCAGGAGGTTGGTATATCAGTGAAAGAATTCCAAGAGGTCAAGAAGGGGGAAGGAGAGCACCTCAAAGACCATTAAAGGCTGAAACCACCTCCCCACCCCAGTCCCTGCCCAGTCTAAGGGGCAGGAGGGGAGCTCCAGGACCCCCACACCCTCTTCCCTGGCATCTTTCCCTCGGGGGCGTGGACTTGCCGCTCGCTAAAGCCATGCTAATTTGTATTTCTGTTAACTGCCATCCAGCCTCGTCAGAAGTCACGTAGAGGGGCTTCTGCAGGTCCTGGGTTGGGACACGGAGTGTGAAAGCTGGTGCCCTGTTTGGAGGCTCACACACCCGATCCCCACTCAAGGATTTCAGTCACAGAGGAGGAAACAGGAAGCAATTATTCCAACTTTAAGTGGAAGTTGAGCAAGTAGGGTGTCACCAATATTCCAGCTTTTCTCTATTTTTTAAAATTTGAAGTTAGATTTTGTTATGTGACAGGCAGAGCATGTGGTGGTTTCAAACCTGTCTATTTATTGATTTATTGTAAATAGCTTTATTGAAGTATAACTGATATACAATAAACTGCACACATGGAATCAATTTGATCAGTTTGGACATAACATATGCCCATGATACCCTCGCCGCAGTTAGTGTAAGAGATCTATTCATCACCTCCAAGAGCTTCCTCCTGTCTCTCTGTCTTTAATTCCTTTATTTCTTCAGTGTTAAGAACACTTACGATGGGGGCACCTGGGTGGCTCAGTTGGTTGGGCGACTGCCTTCGGCTCAGGTCATGATCCCGGAGAGCCGGGATCGAGTCCCACATCGGGCTCCCTGCTCGGCGGGAAGCCTGCTTCTCCCTCTCTCACTCCCCCTGCTTGTGTTCCCTCTCTGGCTGTGTTTCTCTCTGTCAAATAAATAAAATCTTTAAAAAAAAAAAAAAAAAAAAAAGAACACTTACGATGACATCTGCCCTCGCAACCAAACATAAGCCCGTGACACAGCATTGCTGGTCGCTGGAGCTTACTCATCTTGCATTATTGACATTTTGTACCAATTGAACAACTCCCATTCCTCTCCCTGGCTCCCTGCAGCCTCTGTTTTATTATCTGCTTCTGTGAATTTGAATATTTTGGGTACCTCATATAAGTGAAATCATGGCCTTCTGTGATTGGTTTATTTCACTCAGCATAGTGTTCTCTAGGCTCATCCATGTTGCCAATAATGAGACAAGTTCCTTTTTCTTTTTTTAAAGGATGGATAATATTCCATTATACGTGTATACTACATTTTCTTAAGCCATTCTTCTGTCAATGGACATTGGATTGTTTTCAAAATGACAGTCATGAATAATAGTGCAATAAACATGGGAATACATGTGTCTCTCTGTAGACTCTGAATTCAATCTTTTGGATATATACAAAGAAGTAGTAGTCCGATTTTTTAATTTTTAAGGAACCTCCATAATGTTTTGCTTTATGGCTTCACTATTTCACATTCCCATCAACAGTGGAGATAAGAAGTGAAGAAGACTTGTGATCTTTTGTTTTCTGATAAAAGCCATCCCAAAATGATATGAGATGTCTTCTCACTGTGATTTTGATTTGCATTTTCCTGATGATGAGTGATGTCTAGCACCTGTCAGTCATTTGCATAGCTTCTTGGGAGAATGTCTGTTTAAGTCCTTTGCCCATTTTAAAAACCAGGTTGTTGGGTTTTTTGCTATTGAGTTGAAGGAGTTATTTTATGTTTTGGATATTAATCCCTTATCAGATATATAGCATGATGGTTAATTTTATGTGGCAAATTGACAAGGTCAAGGGTGCCCAGATTAGACATTATTTCTGAATATGCCTCTGGGGTATTTCTAGGTGAGATCAGCATTTAAATCTGTACACTTTGTAGAGTAGATGGCCCTCCCCAAAGTGGATGAGTGTCATCCAATGCATCTAGGATCTGAATAGAACGGAAAAGGGGAGGAAAGAGGAATTTGGCCCTTTGTTTCCCACCTGCCTGTTGAGCTAGGATGTTGATCTTCTCTCATCCTGGGACTGGAATTTACCACACTGGCCCCCGTGATTTCAGGTCTTCAAGCTAGGACTGTTCCTACTCCACTCACTCTTCTGGGTCCTCAGCTTGCTGTCAGCAGTTCAAGGGAGGTCCAGCATCTATCATCTTGTGATTGTTCACAACTTCTCATAATAAATCCCGTGTGTGTGTGTGTGTGTGTGTGTGTGTGTGTGTGTGTGTGAGAGAGAGAGAGAGAGAGAGAG